>APFE030205553.1:0-13738 GCA_000404065.3 Pinus taeda | reverse complement strand
CTTACCCTCTACCTTTGCTTTTAATTTTGCTATAGTGCTCCACATCTCTCTCACACAATAGTATCATTAGCGTTCATTCACCTTTCTTACTTAGTGTTGCATTTAATTTCAACAAACACATGATACAAGGATGAAGCAACAAAACAGTTAAATTAAAATGGGCATCAAACAACATAATTATGTAGTAACAAAAAGTAATTTCCCTTTATACATACCTTTTTTGCCTTTGCCCATAAACAAGTAAATTCCCCAACTACATACCTCTTCACCTTTGCCCATAAACAAGTAAATTCCCCAATTACATACCTCTTCACCTTCACCCACTACACTTGTGGACTCCACATCAACCCTCCACCCACATTATGGGTTGTTAAGGTATTTCGAGATTTCTCCACCCATTGAATCAAAAAAATAAGAAAAATAAATCAAACGGCACAAGCAAAACAAAATACTAAACCACAAATTAGCATGGCCATGCTCATAAATTCAAAGATATAAGAACCACAACAATTAAAAAAATAAAAAAAACAATACCAAAAAATATGACCAACAATTAAAACAAAAAAAATAACAGAAAAAGCATAAAAAGACAAATAAGAGTATACTTTACAACCCCAAAATGTGTCCATGGCCAACCAAGGAAACCCTGCACATAAAAGAAAAGTGTTAAGTAGAGACGAGAAAATATTATGAAATAGAGATAAAAATATCTTATCAAAAATCTTAAATAGAGACCAAATATCTTATGAATAATCTTACGCACCAAAAGGTATATCTTATTCAAACACCAAAAATTATAAACCCTAAGTAAAGAGGGGAAAGAACTATAGTGTTTGCAACGAGAAGATTTTGTAGAAGATTATGAATGGATTTTGCACCAAGAGAACACTTACCTCCACATTTGTATCTACACTCCACTATAATGTCTCTCTCAATTAAAATATTTCAGTAGTTTCATTAGTGATCCTCTGCATAAGTGTCCATGACCAAAGAAGGAAACCCTGCACATAAAAAAAAAAGTGTTAAATAGAGACAAGAAAATATTATGAAAATTATTAAATACACAAATATTGTGAGAAATATGAAATAGAGATAAAAATATATTAACAAAAATCTTAAACAAAGACCAAATATCTTATGAATAATCCTACGCACCAAAAGATATAATTTATTCAAACACCAAAACGCATAAACCCTAAATAAGTAAAGAGGGAAAAGAACTATAGTGTTTGCAGCGAGAAGATTTTGTAACAGATAAGAAAACTTACCTCTACATTTGTATCTGCACTCCACTGTAATGTCTCTCTCAATGAAGATATTTTAGTAGTTTCATTAGTGATCCTCTGCATTCTTTTAACTATATTTCATTGCACTCATAATTAAACAAATGACCAATAATGTAAAATGCTTCTAATTTAGACAAACACATGTATGTGACCATAGATACACCACAACATTCACCGTTACCCAGTACATCTATGAAATCTTCGACCATTAGGACCTACATTAATCTCCCACCCACTAAACTAAACAAAAATCAAATCATAAAATATTAAATAAAGATCAAAAATATCTTATCAAAAATCCTAAAAAGACACAAATATTATGCAAAATTGATTATACAATATATTCAAAGACCAAAATCGCATACCCTAGATAGCCAAGGGAGAAGAACTTTTTATTTGAAATGAGAATAGTTTCATAGCATAGCATACAAGGGTTTTCCACCAAATAAGAACTCACCATTTGCCTTACCTTTGTTGCACTGGCCCACATCTCTCTCACAAAGATATTTCAAGAGTTTCATCAAAATCCTCCATCTTCCTACACCTACACTACATCACATCTAAATTTTAACAAATTAGTCATGTTCACAAACATTTAAATTAAAAGAAATAAAAAATTAATTAAATTCAAAACTACTAATAATAATAAAAAAACAGCAGCAGCAATAGTGAAAGATACAAATAATAGCAAAAAACAAGAGAAACGAACAAATACAGAGAAACATTAGAGATAAACTCTACTTTGCAACCCCAAAATGCATCCACATGCTAACAAAGGACACAATGCATAGCATAAATTAAACTAAAAGAGACCAAAAAATCTTAAGAGAAATATGTTGAAAATAGAAGCGAGAAAGGTCTTCTTGATTTCTGCCTTAGTCAAGAAAGACCTCGATCAATCCTTCTTTAGCATGCACAAGTTCAAGGACAAGTCATGGAGGAATTAACTCATGTGCAAAGTTTGGAGGCTCAGTTTTGCTTGTCTTCAACTGTGAGTTTATATTTGAAAAAGGATAAGTGAGACTCTCAGTGTTTAATTGAGGTTAGGACGAGTTATAAGAGTCAGTTCAACTCAGTTAACCAATGAATCACAAGACTGGTTCTAAAAGTAACTTGCCAGATTTAGCATGAGTCGAAAAGCTTAAAAGGAGGTCGAAGGCATATCATTGAACCATTATTGTTGAGCATGAGTTTGTGCGAGAAATAATTCTTGCAAGCAAAGCGTGTAAGGAGCAACCTATGCACAGTTTGCGAGAGAAAATTTTCCTTGTGATATGAGCTAGGATTTAGGGAGAAATTGATAAGAAATAAGGGCTCAAATTTGTGCTAGGAAATAGGGATTTCCAACACTAGGAAATAGGAGCTAGATAGCACAAGGAAATAGGAGTTGCGTCAAGTTCTTGCAGGTAGGTTTTGAGCTAAGTATTAGCAGTGAGAGCAGCTTTGTTTTCTGTTGAAACAGTTTGCCTTGTAAAGAATTATGTTTGCTCAATTTTTCTCAATAAAATCATAGCAGAGATCGGTATAAAGAACAACACCAAGATCAGTTTGTCACCAATGCAAATCAGTCAAGAAGGCTAGTGCTAGATTGTGAAGGACATCTCTCTAGGTAAGCACGATGGTGTGCTAAGGATTGAGACCAACCAACTATTTAGAGGAAGGCTCTAACTTCGTTTCTTTGAAAGGGAGGATCATGATAGTTTTGAAGGATAATGGGGAGGGAGACTTCGTCAACAATGCTATACCACCACCGTAAGAACCCCAACACTTGACCTAACATACCAAGGATGATATCAAGACCAGAAGGATTATTCTAGAAGGGATCAAAGATAATATAGTTCCTCATATCCATGAGAAGAAGACAACCTTTGAGATGTAAAAAGTAACAAATCATGTGTCGTATTATAAGTGGTGCCTTTGCTTCAATTAGAGCAGCAGGACCTTAGTTTTTATTTACTAGGGCTTCACAAGTCTTGGTATGGTTTCTAGGATGTTGTCAATGGTAGAGAGAATTTTCCCAGTCGGGAAAGGTTATGGACTGACGGCATTCAAGAAGAGATCTGAAGAGGGACCAAATATGGTAGATTACCAAAAACAGAGGACGAGGAGAACTTTGCTCTGGCAAGCAAAGCCAAGGGAGAGAAAGGAAAAAGGAAGGTCGAGTCTAGTTAGAAGAGCAAGAAGAAGAAGAAGGATTTGTGTAAGATCAAGTGCTTCCATTGCCATGGGTTTGCTTCTCAATTCGTGAAATATTTCTCATTGATAGCTTGCATGGCAAGCTCAGAAGGCAGCATCACGTGGTATATTGATTCTGAAGCCTCCTTCCACATGATTGGGAACACAAAGTATTTCAGGCAGTTGAACCAAAAGCACATGCAGTTTCAGATCGAGCTAGGAGATGATGGCAAGTACGCATCTAAGGGAGTTGGTATTGTCAGCTTTAAGAGGGAGTTTGAGAGCCCTCTCCATCTCAGAGATGTCCTCTATGTTCCTCTATGTTTAGACTTGTCTTTATTTCTCCATTGCCTAAAACCAACAAAAACCAAACTAGAAAATATCAAATATCACGAGAGATATCAAATAGAAACTAAAACAAAGTATGAGAAATCTTAAACAAAGAACAAAACCCTTATAAATAATGATATGCAAAAGCACATCTTATGTAGAGGCCAAAAATCGTAAACCCTAAATAGATAGGTAACAAGGATAACCACCTATGCAAAACATACATGGGTCTTGCACCATAACATAACTCCATCTCTACTTTTTTCTCATCTATAGTGCATCCCACGTCTCTCTCACAAAAAGATATTCAGTAGTTTCATTAGCATTCAACCTTACTATACATGCATTTCATCGTATTCATAAATAAATAAATAAATCACAAAGGATATGTGATACCTTTAAATTAATCAAACACACG
Source organism: Pinus taeda (assembly GCA_000404065.3). Classification (NCBI taxonomy): domain Eukaryota; kingdom Viridiplantae; phylum Streptophyta; class Pinopsida; order Pinales; family Pinaceae; genus Pinus; species Pinus taeda. Next base: position 9,529 of record APFE030205553.1, on the reverse strand, counting down.
TGGAGTCATACATACCTCCTCATCTTGAGTCGTGTTCTTTATTGAAAGCATAAGTAAAATCTACAACAGCCTTGTGACTTGTCATAAATCAGAAATGATATGTGATGCCTTTAAATTAATCAAACACGAGCGGAACCATACACACCTCCTAATCTTGAGTTGTGTTCTTTAATGAAAGCACAAGTACAATCTACAACAACCTTGAGACTTGTCTTTTTTCCATCACCTAAAACCAACAAAAATCAAACTAAAAAATATTGAATATAGAGTATAAAATCTTATGAGAGATATTCAAAAGAAACTAACATGAAGTATGAGAAATCTTAAACAAACAACAAAACTCTTGTGAATAAATATATGCAAAATAAACACATCTTATGTAAGGCCAAAAATGGTAAACCTTAAATTAATAAGTGAGCAGAACCGTCTATGCCAAACATACCTGGCTCTTGTCTTGGACCGCAACTCCTCTGCCTCTACTTTTGCCTCATCTATAGTGCATCCACGTCTCTTTCACAAAAGGATATTCAATAGTTTCATTAGCATTCAGCCTTACTTACATGCATTGCCTCTAAATTTAAATATACACACGATATAATTTTAAAGCAACAACTGAGTTAATTTAAAACACCATGGAATTATAAAATTATGTAGACAAAAGCAAGCGATACATACCTCTCCCTTACCTTTTCCCTCTACATGTGTGGAATTTGCATCAATTCTAATCCCACAATATGAGCTACTAGGTATTCCATTAATTTTCCCACCCATTGAATAACAAAAAAAAATACAAGAAGAGATATCAACCACGATATTTTGTGATAAATATTATGCAAAAACTGAAATATCAAATACACAAAATATCTTGTGACAAATGTGAAGCAGCTTCCCATAGTATTGAAAGGAGAAAATATCCATGTTGGAACTAAACGAGAACTCACCTTGTACCTTTGCAATCTCCAACACTTCTCCATGTCTTTCTCACACAAAAAGATTTCAGTAGTTTCATTAGTGCTCCTCCACCTTCCTTTACCTAGATTTGTATTGTACTCACGATACAAATAAATCTCAAATAATATAGAATACATTTAATTTAAACATACGCATAAAATCATACCCACCTCCTCCTCCCGCTTAGTCTTCCCCTTCACCAAATGTACCTATGCAATATGCACCATTCCTAGGACCTGCCCCTATATCTCCACTTCCTAATTCCAACAAAAACCAAACAATAAAATATTAAATGAAAACCAAAAAAGTTCTAAGACAAACAACACAAATCTTATAAGAAATATTAAACAAACATTGAAAAATATTGTAATAAATCTTAATAATAATCCAAGACCAAAAAAAATATCGGTAATATTATGTAAAAGCACATTTAATTCACTGACCAAAACTCATAAACCTAAATATGGAATGAGGGAGAAGAACCATTATATTTAAAATAAGAAGATAAGCATATCGAAACCAAAAGAGAATTCACCCTCAACATTTGCACTCTCCTACACTACTCCAAGTCTCTCTTACACAAAATATTTAAGAAGTTTCAACATTTTTCCTCCACCTTCGTTCGACCACCATCCTTTACCTGCATTTGCACTAGATCCAATAAATAAGAGAATTCGAAATAATAGAAGATGCATATAATTTAAACAAAAATACATCTTATGCTACAAAAAGTTGAAAACCCCAAATTCGTAAGAAGGGTGGAGAACCATGGCATATGAACCAAGAACTAGGAGGAATTTATAGTAGAACATACATGTTACATGAGCCTTGCACCAAAAGATAACTTACCCTCTACCTTTGCTTTTAATTTTGATATAGTGCTCCACGTCTCTCTCACACAATAGTATCATTAGTGTTCATTCACCTTTCTTACTTAGTGTTGCATTTAATTTCAACAAACACATGATATAAGGATGAAGCGACAAAACAGTTAAATTAAAATGGGCATCAAACAACATAATTATGTAGTAACAAAAAAGTAAATTCCCTTTATACATACCTTTTTTGCCTTTGCCCATAAACAAGTAAATTCCCTTTATACATACCTTTTTTGCCTTTGCCCATAAACAAGTAAATTCCCCAACTACATACCTCTTCACCTTTGCCCATAAACAATTAAATTCCCCAATTACATACCTTTTCACCTTTGCCCACTACACTTGGGGACTCCACATCAACCCTCCACCCACATTATGAGTTGTTAAGGTATTTCTAGATTTCTCCACCCATTCAATCAAAAAAATAAGAAAAATAACTCAAAAGGCACTAGCAAAACAAAATACTAAACCACAAATTAGAATGGCCATGCTCATAAATTCAAAGATATAAGAACCACAACAATTAAAACAAATCAAAAACAATACCAAAAAATATGACCAACAATTAAAACAAAATAAAAAATAACAGAAAAAGCATAAAAAGACAAATAAGAGTATACTTTACAACCCCAAAAAGTGTCCATGGCCAACCAAGGAAACCCTGCACATAAAAGAAAAGTGTTAAGTAGAGACGAGAAAATATTATGAAATAGAGATAAAAATATCTTATCAAAAATCTTCAATAGAGACCAAATATCTTATGAATAATCTTATGCACCAAAAGGTATATCTTAATCAAACACCAAAAATCATAAACCCTAAATAAGTAAAGAGGGAAAAGAACTATATTGTTTGCAACGAGAAGATTTTGTAGAAGATTATGAATGGATTTTGCACCAAGAGAAAACTTACCTAAAATATTATGAAATAGAGATAAAAATATCTTATCAAAAATCTTCAATAGAGACCAAATATCTTATGAAAAATCTTATGCACCAAAAGGTATATCTTATTCAAACACCAAAAATCATAAACCCTAAATAAGTAAAGAGGGAAAAGAACTATATTGTTTGCAACGAGAAGATTTTGTAGAAGATTATGAATGGATTTTGCACCAAGAGAAAACTTACCTCCACATTTGTATCTACACTCCACTATAATGTCTCTCTCAATTAAAATATTTCAGTAGTTTCATTAGTGATCCTCTGCATAAGTGTCCATGGCCAACCAAGGAAACCCTGCACATAAAAAAAAAGTGTTAAATAGGGCCAAGAAAATATTATGAAAAATATTAAATACACAAATATTGTGAGAAATATGAAATAGAGATAAAAATATATTAACAAAAATCTTAAACAAAGACCAAATATCTTATGAATAATCCTATGCACCAAAAGATACAATTTATTCAAACACCAAAAATCATAAACCCTAAATAAGTAAAGAGGGAAAGGAACTATAGTATTTGCAGCGAGAAGATTTTGTAACAGATAAGAAAACTTACCTCCACATTTGTATCTGCACTCCACTGTAATGTCTCTCTCAATGAAGATATTTTAGTAGTTTCATTAGTGATCCTCTGCATTCTTTTAACTATATTTCATTGCACTCGTAATTAAACAAATGACCAATAATGTAAAATCCTTCTAATTTAGACAAACACATGTATGTGACCATAGATACACCACAACATTCACCGTTACCCAATACATCTATGAAATCTTCGACCATTAGGACCTACATTATAATCTCCCACCCACTAAACTAAACAAAAATCAAACCATAAAATATTAAATAAAGATCAAAAATATCTTATGAAAAATCCTGAAAAGACACAAAATTATTATGCAAAATTGCTTATACAATATATTCAAAGACCAAAATCGCATACACTAAATAGCCAAGGGAGAAGAACTTTTTATTTGAAATGAGAATAGTTTCATAGCATAGCATACAAGGGTTTTCCACCAAATAAGAACTCACCATCTGCCTTACCTTTGTTCCACTGGCCCACATCTCTCTCACAAAGATATTTCAAGAGTTTCATCAAAATCCTCCATCTTCCTACACCTACACTACATCACATCTAAATTTTAACAAATTAGTCATGTTCACAAACATTTAAATTAAAAGATATAAAAAAATAAATTAAATTCAAAACTACTAAAAATAATAAAAAAACAGCAGCAACAATAGTGAAAGATACAAATAATAGCAAAAAACAAGAGAAACGAACAAATACAGAGAAACATTAGAGAAAAACTCTACTTTGCAACCCCAAAATGCATCCACATGCTAACAAAGAACACAATGCATGGCATAAATTAAACTAAAAGAGACCAAAAAATCTTATGAGAAATATGTTGAAAATAGAAGCGAGAAAGGTCTTCTTGATTTCTGCCTTAGTCAAGAAAGACCTCGATCAATCCTCGATCAAGGACAAGTCATGGAGCAATTAACTCATGTGCAAAGTTTGGAGGCTCAGTTTTGCTTGTCTTCAACTGTGAGTTTATATTTGGAAAAGGATAAGTGAGACTCTCAGTGTCTAATTGAGGTTAGGACGAGTTATAAGAGTTAGTTCAACTCAGTTAACCAATTAATCACAAGACTGGGTTCTAAAAGTAACTTGCCAGATTTAGCATGAGTCGAAAAGCTTAAAAGGAGGTCGAAGGCACATCATTGAACCATTATTGTTGAGCATGAGTTTGTGTGAGAAAGAATTCTTGCAAGTAAAGCGTGTAAGTAGCAACTTGTGCACAGTTTGTGAGAGAAAATTTTCCTTGTGATGTGAGCTAGGATTTAGGGAGAAATTGATAAGAAATAAGGGCTCAAATTTGTGCTAGGAAATAGGGATTTCCAACACTAGGAAATAGGAGCTAGATAGCACAAGGAAATAGGAGTTACGTCGAGTTCTTGGAGGGAGGCTTTGAGCTAAGTATTAGCAGTGAGAGCAGCTTTGTTTTCTGTTGAAACAGTTTGGCTTGTAAAGAATTATGTTTGCTCAATTTTTCTCAATAAAATCATAGCAGAGATCAGTATAAAGAACAACACCAAGATCAGTTTGTCACCAATGCAAATCAGTCAAGAAGGCTAGTGCTAGATTGTGAAGGACATCTCTCTCGGTAAGCAGGATGGTGTTCTAAGGATTGAGACCAACCAACTATTTAGAGGAAGCCTCTAACTTCGTTTCTTGGAAAGGGAGGATCATGATAGTTTTGAAGGATAATGGAGAGGGAGACTTCGTCAAGAACGCTATACCACCACCGTAAGAACCCCAACAGTTGGCCTAACATACCAAGGATGATATCAAGACCAGAAGGATTATTCTAGAAAGGGTCCAAGATAATATAGTTCCTCATATCCATGAGAACAAGACAACCTTTGAGATGTAAAAGGTAACAAATCATGTGTCGTATTATAAGTGGTGCCTTTGCTTCAATTCGAGTAGCAGGACCTTAGTTTTCATTTACTAGGGCTTCACATGTCTTGGTATGGTTTCTAGGATGTTTTCAATGGTAGAGAGAATTTTCCCAGTCGGGAAAGGTTATGGGCTGATGGCATTCAAGAAGAGATCTAAAGAGGGACCAAATATGGTAGATCAGCAAAAACAGAGTACGAGGAGAACTTTGCTCTGGCAAGCAAAGCCAAGGGAGAGAAAGGAAAAATGAAGGTCAAGTCTAGTCAGAAGAGCAAGAAGAAGAAGAAGGATTTGTGTAAGATCAAGTGCTTCCATTGGCATGAGATTGGACATTATGCTACTAAGTGTCCTAATCGAATTAAGAGGTCCAGTAAGAATCATGTGGTTACATCAATTGAGGTACATGGGTTTGCTTCTCAATTCGTGAAATATTTCTCATTGATAGCTTGCATGGCAAGCTCAGAAGGGAGCATCACGCGGTATATTGATTCTGAAGCCTCCTTCCACATGACTCGAAACACGAAGTATTTCAGGCAGTTGAACCAAAAGCACATGCAGCTTTAGATCGAGCTAGGAGATGATGGCAAGTACGCATCTAAGGGAGTTGGTATTGTCAGCTTTGAGAGGGAGTTTGAGAGCCCTCTCCATCTCAGAGATGTCCTCTATGTTCCAAGACTAAAGAAGAACCTTGTTTCAGTAGCAACCCTTGAGGACAAGGTATATGATGTCATCTTCAGCAGAGGTAAGGCATTCCCCAAGCACTTAGACTTTGGAGCAGTGAAGCAAAAGGTGTTAGGGTGGAGAACCTTCACATGTTGCAGGTTGAAACATGAGGAGCCTTGAGCAACAAGGCAGGTGGTGAGTAGAGCACAGATGTTGGAGAACTTTGGAAAAGGCACATGGGACACTAGCATCATGGGGCATTGAAGATTCTTCAACAAATAGCCACAGGATTACCAACATGCAGTGTTGACCAGCATGATGTGTGCAAGGGGTGCACACTAGGAAAGTATGCCAGGCTTCCTTTTAGAGCCGAGGTAAGAGAGCCAACAAATGGGATTTTGGAGTTAGTATATTCAGACATATGCGAGACCTTTCTCTTCTTCGTCTCTTATGAGACAGGTATTATGTTAATTTCATTGATGATTATTCTTAGAAAACTTGGATATTTTTTATGAAGAAGAAAGATGAGGTCTTAACCAAGTTTGTGGAGTTTAAGGCCTTAGTAGAAAACTAGACCGAAAAAATTATCAAAGTAGTGAGAAGTGACAATGGTAGAAAATATGTATCCAATGCTTTCAAGGATTCCTATGTGAAAGAGGGCATTAGAAGAGCATTGATAACACCCCACAACCCTTAGTGGAATGGGGTGGCTGAGAGGTAGAACCGCAATATTGTTGAAGCAGCTAAGGCCATGTTGCATGATTAAGGTCTGCCTATGTTCTTGTGGGCATAGGCATGCAACACTTTAGTATTTTTGCAAAACAAGAGTCCACATGTCATGTTCCTTTTTTTGGTTTCCCTTATAGCATGGTCAGGATGGACTTCCATGGGTGGAGGCAGCTAGGTCACATGAGCAGGTTTACTCCATCAACGGGCCCAAGTGCTTTTGAAGAGGCTTTATGGGGTTTCGAGGAGTTTCTTTGGGATTTGATGGCATTCACTTAGCGTATTCCATCATCCGCAGATCTTGCCTTTTGTTTCGTTGCATTCTGACAACTTTGTAAAACATTGTTATTATGGAGCCTAACTCAATTAATTATGCTTAAGGTGGCATTCCAGGAGGAATACTTGATAGAACACCTTAGTGTAATAGCTCGTTGGAACGAGAACGAGAAGATATACAAGACGAGATAGTGGGAAGTGACTTTTGGTTTGGTCTGAGGAGGAATGACAGTCGATTTACCATTTTCCCAAATTAAAAAGGTATTTTAATTAAAATAAAAGGAGGTAAAAGGTACTAGTTATTAAAATAATAATAAAATAAAGGCTTTTAGACGGTTCCATAGGTTCTATAAAAAGAGGAGGAGACCATTTGAGAACATCTTGGATTGTTGATATTTTCTATTAATGAGGTTTGGAGAACTTAGTTCCCAACTTCTCTAGCCCCAGGACGAAAACCCTCGGGTATGTTGTTGAGTGTTGGACGAAAAGTCAACTCTCCTTGAGGAGACTTCATCCAGCAGTTGCATAGAGCTTCAGGAATATTGGAGTGAGGATCATTCAGGTCCTCAATTGGTGCTTCATCATCTTTCAGTTGATTCAGTGGCAGCTGTTGTTGGAGGGAGAGCGCAACCATTGTGGAGTTTTGAGAGATCCGGATCAACATAGCAACAGATTTTTTGGAGGTCCACACAACTATCATCTTTTCTATTTTACCTTAGATATTTCCAGTTGTACTCTACATGCTATATTATAATAAATCAAGCTCAATCATTCCTTGTGCTGCATCTTCTGATCATCTAAGTTGCTGGGTTTAATGCTGCAAATTATCAATTTATTTATCGTGCTTGTATAATTCCTGGGTTCCTATTTTCTTGTGCATTTTGGTCTAATTTCATGGGTTTTTCGCAAAAATGTCAGCATAAACTTTTATCAAGAAAATTGTAAGAAAAATACCACAAAATTTCTGAAAGGGATATTACCCACACAAGGTTCCTGGTCGAGTTACACTGAAGGAGGCTTTCAAAAGCCTAATGTTTCACACTTTCGTATCTTTGGCACAAAAGTTTATTGCTATCTGTCCAAAGATAGTAAGAATTTGGAGCCCACAACAGAAAAGGGTATTTTCATGGGATATAGTGAGACAACTCAGGCATACAGGATGTATCTACCAGGACTCGAGAAGAAGGTTCTCAGGCCGAATGTGAGGTTTTAGGAGTCCAGAGCTATGAGGGAGTCCTTAGAGCAAGAGTTGTTGATTTGGGGTAGCATCGAATGTGCTCTAGGCCTCAAATTTTGCAAGGATGCTTAGGCAAATGTGTTCCAAAGAACCAAAAAACCGTTTTGGGAAATTCCACCCAGAGATGGTTTTATTAAAATAATTAATATTTTTAATGGGGTTAATCTAGGTCGTTGGTTATCCAACAGGAAGATATAAGAAGGGGCTTGAGGGTCATTTGGAAAACACACCAGGCAGATACTCAGTTGCCCGAGTAAAATCGATTTTCTCACTAGTTGAAGTTCGGCAAGAGAAAATTGATTCAGAGGGAGATTTATAGGTGGAGGAGGGATAGAGACGGTTCAGCGCCAGTCAGGGAGACAGGGGCGAAGACACAAAGAAGTAAAAGGACAGTGTTGGGCAGACCGACGTTGGGAGAGGCAGCGCTGACTTGTGTGACGCTGGCACTACACAGGGCAATCCTAGAGCCAAAGAAAGTGACGTTGGGCAAGCCAGAGAGATGCTGAGAGTGGAGGAACTTCCCTCTCGAGTCAGATACTTGTTCAGGAACGTCTGTAATGTTTTTCAGAAAGTCTTGTTATATATTGCTAGGTGTAGTTTGTACATGAAGATTTTGTTGAAGAATAATAAAACCCTCATCTGTTGCACCGGTTTTCCGACATTGGGTTTTTACAGGGACAATTGTCCAAAAATAATTGTGGTTGTATTTATGCCAGTATTTTCCTTACATTTAATATCTACAATGTTTTAATTGTGAAGGCTGCAGTAGAATATATTTCAATATTTGCCGTAAGAAAACTGCAGATAACTTATTTCTGAGGTAATAAGTAGAAGAAATAATGTTAATCATTGCAGTAGGATTTCTATTTATAAATTTTCTCAAGGTATTGCAGTTACAGGAAAGCAAAAGACAGAAGTCGGAGGATCCAGCGTTGAGAAGAGAAGGGAATTTGAAATTCCTGCAGGGCCAGAAATTTGAATCTCCCAGAGGATTGGGCAGCTCAAGCCAAGGAAATTGGATTTCGTGGGAAAAACTCTCTGAGTGAGTCGACAGAAAGGTAAGTCTTTCCAATCGAAATTTATCAATGGTAGAAGCAACAGCGTAGCAGAAGATTCAGCAAGGATTCACATGCTTAGCAAATTCAGCGTCAGCGAATGTTTGGTACATTCGTCAGCTCATATGACTGGAGTATGAGAACATTTCTTGAGCTATCAAGAAGAACAAATGGACTTCCAAATAACTATGGGAAACAAAACGAAATGTACTCCAATAGGGAGAGGCACCATAGCTTTTCAAATGGAAGTAGGGACCAACATCCAAGCCACCAATGTTCTGCATGTGCCAGGATTAGGAATGAACTTAATTTCAATGTCCTAGTT
>APFE030205547.1:0-20443 GCA_000404065.3 Pinus taeda | reverse complement strand
GTAATCCTCTTTGCTATTCTTGATATTAATAAAGCTATTCAAGTTTTCCTCCACATTCTTGTATGTTTGATGATATATGCATTTGTGTAGTCAATACATATCTGGTCCTGTATTGCTTATGATTGTAGATCTCTGTTCTTCGATAGTATTATGCTGCTTTGATTCCGCAGGTGCTCTTTGAAGCTGGGTAGACGAAGAAGAAGTGGCAAAGATCTATCAGAAAGGAGAGGAACCAAGCGCAAGGCTCAGGTTGGTGTCCTTTGTTCCCCTCTTATCTACTTCTCATAAAGGAAAATGAAAGTAGTTTTAGTTTGATTGTTTCTAAGATAGCTACCAGTCTTAGTGGGACTAGTAGCTCCGAGTGGACACTAGATTTCCCGATAACACCCAGCAAATCTTTTTCTCCCTTGCATTATTAGGAACACACATATTGAATAGACAAATGATCTCGTTGGTAACTAGATGCTACATCTTTAAGAAAATCCAGTGGGTATTCAAAGTCTCAGAGATTATTGAGAACTTATTGGGGTTCTAGAGCGATCCAAGCCCTCCCGAGGCTCCACGAGCAGAGATAGCTTGCGCTTCACTTTTATTCCAAAATTTTTTACTTGCTTGGAGGAAAGTTATATCCTTCATTTTGGTCTCCTGGATGAGGATGATATCCGGGGCTTCCAATCTTGTTAAAATTTTCATTGCTTCTTCCTTGGCTCTAGTGCCCATACCCCTACAATTCCAGGAGATGATCTTCATCATTTATTTTTGTTATGATGAGCTCTCTTGGAGCCGTGGGGTTGATTCCTCGTCGTCTTCGGGGTTTTTGCCAGTAACTTCTCTAGTGTTGGTTGGCTGCCCTGAAGCTTGTCCTTGTAGGTTTCTTGTTCTCTTTTTTCCCTTGCATACTTGCGTCCTCTTATGGACCTTTTGGGAGAGGATTGAGAGTTTCCTATTTCTCCTTCTTCTTCTGATTCCTCAGATTCTTGGACTTCCTCCTCCTCTTTCGAGAGCTTCCCTTTGGATCTCTCTGCTGCACTTCCACCTTTGATCAAGACGGAGGGGGAAGCTTTGGTGGGAGAAGTTTCCTTTGGGATCTCAACCTCTTGGGAGGCCATGATTTCAGATCTTAGGATCTCGAATTTGTTCCCTTGTCCTTCCATGGTTGGTTTGTGAGCAGGACCCGTTTAAGGGGCTTAAACATTTGCATTCGCAGTCATCTTGTGAGAAGTCTTGGTGTGCTTGACCTGGTTCCAGATTTCTTCTTTCCCTTTTTCTTCTGCCCCATTGGACGGACAACCTCTAGCAAAGTGGCCATAGACGTGGCATTTCCAGCATTTGAAGGGCAGTTGCTCATAGTCAAGTTTTTGCACATGAGTCTAGGGACCTACGATAATTTTGATGGCTTTCGGTAGCTCGACCTCTAGATCTACCTCCACGCAGATTTTGGCGCAATCATACTAGTCTTTGTGGTTAGCCCGATCTATAAATTTTCCTAGGGTGTTGCCTATGTGCTTCAGAGAATCCCAATTCCAACAATGCACTGGGAGGTTGGAGAGTCTCACCCACACCGGGACTGTTGTGGAAATATCCACTGCCATATTGAAATTTGGCGTCCATTTATTCAGATACAATCCTTGAGGGCTCATGAAGTAAGGTCCATTTCGGAAAATCAGATCCTTGTCCTCTTTTGCAGTGAACTCAAATAGAAAGTAGCCTCTCTCGAGAAAGTATGAGGTTACTTTGTCTTTTATCAAGGGTGCCCAGTTCTTGGCGACCCAGTTCTCTATGGATTTAGGGGAAGGCCAAAGCCCTGTGAACTGGCCGACGAGGGCTCGATCTGCTAGAGACAGAGTGACTTGGATCGACCCTTCTGGCGGGAGAGAAATCTTGGGAATGTCATCTAGTTTCTTCACAAACATTGTAGTGTCGAATTTCTTCTTCTTAGGCAAGGATGCCAATAGAGATCTGAATACTTCAGAGGCAGAAGGTGGAGGAGGAGAGATGGGTGGCCCCTGACGAGAACCTAACACCTCCATGGAGGTGGGCGACCTTGGGAAGGCCCAGCGAAGGCGAAGACGGTTGCGACCTGCAGCGCAGACCTGAACTCCTCGGCAGAATCGCGTGCACTGTTGCAGAGCTCCGAGCGAGTATTGTTGCTCCATTTCTATACTTAATAGATCCAAAGTTAAATAAAACTTAGGTCTTGCATATTACTTGAAGTTATCTGAACATATTAAATATTAACTCATTTGTTTTTCTTATTCTTGGTTGCTCATTATTCCATGGATTTTGGTGCATGATTATAGTATCATTTAGCGCTTCTTATACTTTATTTTTTTGTTTTTCTTTACTAAAAAATACACATGTAATAGCAAAATTGAGTTTCACTTGCACTTACACCGCAAGATGATGTTTTACGTAATACTTGAGCCTTACTAAGCTAACAATTACTATGCCACTAACTAACCACCATTAAGCTCTCATAGCACTCAACCTAAGTCAAATACATGTCTTTTCCCTTCAGCATGGCTTTCGTCTACTTTGATTGATGCATTCTAATGCTTTGCTTTATTCCACTTCTATGATGGAGAATATATATAACTTTTTGAAAGACTACATGAAATGGGTGGAAAGACAAGAAGGTACTCATAGAAAAATAGATTTATATTATAAGTACACTCTTTTTCTTTGTAGTAGTTTACACATTAATCATCAATTGATTTTTTTTTGTTTAAATTTTGAAATTTTATAATATTTTTATTATTATATAAAATTATATATAGTTTACTTATTTATCAAAAATGAATTATATCACATTAACTTTTTTTTAGTTATGTTATACAATATTATAGTTTTAATTACTCCAGGATTATATACTAGCTTGTTTTTCTTGTCTTTCTTTTTCTACACGTTTATTCAATCTGAAAGATTTTTTGAGACAATGATTTTTTTTTCTTGAGATGTTTCTATTGTCGAGTGCTCTAACATATTTGTTAGCTCCTCGTCAGTATCTTCTGAATGGTTTAATTCATGAGTATGTTTTTGTCCACTCTTTGCAAATGCCAAAAATATCGCTAAATTTTGTGCCATACTAATTGACAAGTGAACTTCTTCCCATGATGGTTGAGATGGCATATCATGATTTTGAGCTGGGTTTGTAGGAGAAACGCTAGCATCAAGAGTCTTTTGATTCTATGAATTACCCAACCCGCGAGCCACCATGGAATTAGAACTATTGGGTCCTTTTAGATCTTGCCATCCATGAATTTTCTCCTTGGCTTCAGGGTGCGAAGAGGTGCCTTGTGAATACGGGAAACACTTTGTAGGTTTCTTAGCTGTTGTCAAGAACTACAACGAAAAGTCATATTTTCATAATCCACCGATTGGGAATAACCTTTTTTCCCCATTTAAGGAGGATTTTATCCGACAATCCTTCATTGAGGACCACTTTAACACAAATGTGAGTAAATGTATGAATTCCTTTCATAATCCTTTCCAAGTCAATTTTGATGAAGCAACCTAACAAATTTCCCAATTCTTCTAAGAATGTTGGATGTCTCATATGGATGGGCAAATTGGGAAACCTCACCCATATTGGAGTTGCTAGATTTGACATAGATAGAGGATTAATATCCAGAAACTAGGTTTGAAGGGAAAGACCAGATTGGCCCCAAAACTAGGGTCCCTCATAAAAAACATTATGCCTGTCTTCAATCTTCTAAAAAATAACAATAAAAATTCCTTTTGAGAAAAAATGCACCACAACGTTTGGAAACCAATTCTGGTGAACCCACTCCTCGAGAGCCAATGAAGAAGCTCAAAAATCATTGAAACAACATATACACACTTTTTGTTCATAATTTACAACTATGAAATTGCAAGCAATATTTTTCACCCTAAGAGAAGGGGTTTTGGCTAACTCCTCCACCACAAATGCAGATCCAAAGAGATCTTTAGGGTTTGATGAGGGAGGCCCTAGTTTTAGAACATCTTTAAACAATCTTGGGGGACTAAGGTGGATGCACCTCCCTTTGGCTCCACCTTTAATTCTTGCTACCATGTAAATCATAGTGTGCTTAGTAATGCTTTATTCATTGAGAAGCTTCTAATCCTGAAGTTGTCATTCTTCATAAATGAGTCGAAAGCATTTATGAGGAATGCACATCTTCTCTTGTAACCTTTTCACAAGTGAGAAAACAAGATCTGAGTTCGAAGCCTACAAACTAAATGATTCTCCTGAGACGAGTTTCACCAAAATTGAGAAACTCTCCAGATGTGAACTCTAGATCTTTGCGGACCCTACATTTCTAAACCCTTTAACACCAACCATTCTCGAAACCCTAACTAAGTAATTTATGATGACAATAAATATTAATAAAATATATTTTAAAATATTAAATATACCTATAAATTTTAAACATCACTTTCATATTAAAAAGAAAAAAGAAAAAGTACATGTGTTTTGTAATCATAAAGTATTGAGAAGTTAAAACTGGGTAAATCAAAAAATAAATTCTAAACCAAATCACATAATTGCCTTGCCTCACTGAAAATAAATAACTTAACAATAGACATTAAATGAACCGAGTTGTATATACCACTGTTAGCAAATCAATTATCCAACAATAAACACATACCACTCCCGAATTGAAAAAATATTTATTCCCCTTCACCTCACCCATGACCAGCGCTATATTGGTTCCCCTCCACCATAACTCAACTCACTAAAATAACTAAATGTAGTACACTAAAAAATAAATGTAGTATTCTACCATCCATCTATATAAATGAACCATAACCCGACTCACTAAAAAAGTTAATATTGTACGATTCATCTACATAAACTAGTAGAAAAAGCACACAATGGTTCTGAATTTCTTCAAACAGCCGAAGCTCAAAATCAAGTACCGTGGCAGTGGGACAGGGATTCACTGTGCCGAAAACAAGGTGGGGCCGGCGGGGTTTTGCGTGGACGTGCATTTCAAAATCTCAAACCCAAAACAAATTCACTCATATGGGCGGGAAGTTTGATGACGCATTTCTTTCTGTTCGGTGTTGTCAATCATATATTTAGTGTAACATCGGCGAAAAACATTTGTTAGTCTGTTGCAGCTGCACGGAGAACACTTATCTGATACAATTAAAGCCCCAAAATAGGATTCGAGATCCAGAGGGTCTAGTTCGGCATGGAAGATCCCTTCGCATTTCAATCTGAAAATTTAGCACACTCTGGAGTTACCCGTGGATGCTCGGATGAGGCAGAATATTGCACATATAATGACAGACGAATTCACAATGGGTTTACTAGGAGCTCTATTCAACGACCTTATACTTCTTCTTTTAGAAATCTGTTTAATAGTCCCGTGCGTCATAGAAACCAGTTTTTCCATGGAAGTACACGCGACCCAAAACTTGTTACAGGGGTCAGTGGTTATGTTCATTCAGCTTCTTCACAAAAGCAGGTATGCGGCCTTAGAAATCCTTGTTATAGAACTGACTGTCTGAATTGAGCAACGATACATATTTCTTGCCGGATTAAAGACTTATAGGTCTGGTTTTACATTTTATATTTCGCTCATGCTTTGCTCTTCGGATTAATCTCAGCTCTTTAGCTTCTGAAAAAAATAAATTACAACTCAAAAACCAAAGTACGCCCTTGAGATCCTCTTTCTTTATATATTTAAGTTTCGACTGGTTACATTTTCCGCTGTTGCTTTTGCTTTGGCATATTGTTTGGTCAGAGAAAGGCCAAACCCTCGAAAATTTGGAATGTGTATATTATCAATTCTGTAACTTCCGATCTGAAGAAGTTGTTGTTTATTAGATTTGAACAGTAGCTCCACATAGCTCTACAGGATAAAAAGGGGGATTCACTGGACTTAGATTCATGATCTCTCCAGTAGAAGGTCATATTCATTTAATTCTAACATGATATATAAGCTCAGTACAATAAAAGTTAACATGGGAATTCTGGTCATTGGGTTAGTTTCCCAATAGATTTTCTCATAGCCTTCCTAAAATGACCTAAACCAAAAACCTACCTAGACTAGGTTGATAAATCTCACATTCACCTGGATTGACCAGGGAGAGGACTGGTAGCTAGAGGAATTTGATATCTGTCGCCGATGACTAGTCACTCTAGTCATTAATTCTTTAACATTTCTATATAACTTGTTTAGAACAAACAAACATGGCTGCATGGGATGAATTCATTGGCTTCTAGAACAATTCCAGCAACATCTCAGCTTATATAAACATAACAGTTTTGTTTCAATAAATGAAACTGCATCTACAATTTCTCTTTCACTGACACATCTCAGCATTTCACAAGATACTTCATAACAAAGACTTCCGTGATAAGTGCCATGAAAATGTTGCATGTACAGAAGATACAGGTGAGGATAAATATTGTCGGGTGCAGGGGTGAAGTTGTGCCCACCTAACTGTCGGGCTGTATCGTCCTAATTTCGACATGGTGGTCTCCCTGCATATGGTACCTGTCAAACAGTTGTGCCCAATGAGGAGCCTGCTTGTATGGTCAATGTTGCATGACTTGCCAACACAACACCACTGTATGCCTCCCAATGCACAGCCAAATTGCTGTGTGTTTAAAAAGGGTTCAATGTCATGATCCCCACGATGATATTTATCTCCACCCAAAAGCTACCAATACAGTTATCTCTACTACACATTATCATTGATAAATGTTTATAAATCAACAAATGAAGACATTGTTGATGTAATTGAGACTCCAGCACCTACTTTAGAGCAATAGATAATGAAAAGAATGTTGAACCAGATGAAGATCCTTACACAATCCCTCTTCAGCATCTTGAATAGCTACTGCTTGATTGTTAAGAACATGCCTTAGAAGAATTCGATCCAAAAATATTTTTGTGACATCTTTCATGAAGTCCCTTGGTATTTAGTTTGGTGTTATAACACTTGCTTCACCTTAACAATTAGTTCATTGAGCTTATGCACAAGCTGTGGTTGCTTTATGGACTCATTGATTGTTTGATTCCATTGAGGCTGCATTCACTTCCAGTCAAAGCATCTTCTCTTGTTACTCCTCAACAAAAAGCACTAATTTTTTCAGGAGTTTCATGGTAACTCTAAGCCTTCTCATTTAACAAAGGCTTCAATTTTCTTTTTGTCATCAAAGTACCAGCTACTCAAACAATTTTTCTATTCTTACTAAGAAAGTAAAATCCACATTTCAGAGTTGATGCTTTTATAAATGGAGGAATTGTTACAATATGTAGTCCTTTTTAGTCAAATTCTGTTGAGGAAAGTTAAGTCCTTGGTCCTAATATGTTTTCATGTCATATTGTTTGTGTAAGGTCATTATTAATCTTGTCAATTGTCATTAGTAAGGCTAATCGTAAGTTATGCTATTCATAGGTGTACTAATCCTAGTGTCCCTTGTTATATGTTCTTTTTGTATAAAGTCACTGTCAATAATGCTAGATGTCATTCCTAATGCTAATCCTAAGTTATATAACTCATAGGTGTAGTTCTCTTAGTGTCTCATGTTGTCATATTCTTTTCGTTTTATAGTAGGTAGGGTAAAATATTAAAAGATTGCATCAGAAAGGATGCTCAACCTATAACTAGACACCTTTGTATAGGAAATCAGGGTATTGTGAGGTTTTGTTCGATTGAAGCCTCTTCACTAATTTCTTTTTTTCTTTTCCTGGAAAAAAAACTTATTTCCAAGTTTGAAAATATACATTGGGACGAACTACTGGTATGATAATGACTATGTCTTGTCCATGGGACCAAAACCAAAAAAGGCTACAAAAAGTCCATAAGACTCGAACTGAAAAAGCCTACAAAAACCATTTACTGAATTGCACCCAAAACCATCAATCATCCTAAAGAACCTTATTCTTGACCCATATGATCATTCTTATCAGTCATAAATATATACATAGATTTGGCATTCTCAAAATCAGACCTAAAGGAAAATTGCATAACAGGAAAATTAAAATTGGATGACCATGGCCTCTAAGACCCCAATTGTCCAGAGATTCCATTATCTCCAAAGCACCTAGGTGAACTTGGACCACATCTTTGAACAAATGAATTGCTTTGGTATTCAGCTCTTTATATATGTGTTTATTCCCAATCATTCCAATTTGTGAGCTTCTTGTTTAATCTCCTCAATGATGTGGTATAAATGAGGAGCACTATGCTGATTTTACCATTCATCTATTCAATAACAGTCTTGGAATCAGCAAAGGTCTGAAGTTCCTTTACCTCAAAGTCAATTGCAACAAATAATAAGGCCCATAAGGTGGAAAACTCTACCTTGTTGTTTGTTCCACCACCAAGACAAAATCTGATATGCTTCACTAAATGATTATTAATAAAAAGAACAGCAACTGCACCACACATTGGTGGATTGCCTTGGCTAGCACCATCAAAGTGGCCCCATCAAAGTGCCCCATGGCTTACCTTCCTTAAGCAGGGGCATAATCAAGATTCTGGTCTTTTTTTGTTTTGCCTTCGCCATGTGAACTCTGACAGACTCTTCAATCACAGCTGATACCACCTCAACAGGAAGATATTTTACTTGAAAACATGGCCATGTTCTTGGTCCACCATATGGAATGTATCAAACCAGTTGGCATTGCTGGGAAAGACACCATAGACCCATTCGATATCTACTCTCTCACACACTCTTCCAATGTATCCTTGCTCCAAGTGGATGATACGGGAGCAAATTTTGTTTTTAGGATAGTCTATATTTGTCGAGCAAATTGACATTTTATAAACATGTATGATATAGACTCTTCTTCACTTCTACAAAGAACACCGATTCAGACCGGTCCAACTTGGTTTAGCCCATTATTACATGTCAGTAATTTGATAGATATTGCCAGCCACAAAGCTAGTTTCATTTTCAGTGGTTTTTTGTGTTTCCACAAGAACTTCATCCACCATGCTGTTTCCCCATGTAAATTGGATTTTTTTAACAAGAATGAGTAGAGGGTTTTATTAAATCTGCCCCCGGATGCAGCGAAAAAACCGGGAAATTCCTTACATTTGCACCATCTTCAAAGGATCTTCTACTGACAAATTGACTAAGATTCTAGGAGACAAATCCTAGTATCTTTCATGGTTTCTACAACTAAGACTTTTCTCGTGATTACAAGAGTAAATTCTTACAAACTGCAAACATAATAATATGCAAAAGCAATACATTGATTTATTTGGGAGACTTTTGCAACAAGGAGTCTACACGATGTTGGGATCTTGAAGCTGAATTGACATCCACTTCACGTTCCTGTTTTTCCTTATGGGATTTCCGGCCTCTTGTGAGAGGCGGTTTTGCTGCATTTGAGGAGAGTGATTGTCCAACATTGCCCCCTGTCCTTGACTTAGTGTGAGCTGCTTTGGTTGTCATAGCTTTTTTGTAAAACGTTGCAGTAGATCTACTCATCTCTTCAAGTTCAAAATCTGACATTGTTAATATTTTTGCTGCAAAGTGTGATTCTATATCTGAAGAGACAATCGTTGAAGGAGCTTTCTCTTCATTCTCCCTCGACATTGCTAAGTTTCCTTGATCCTCTTTTGGGGTGTCATCCATAGGAGTGATCTCGTCTTGTTCTAGATCTTGAAGAGCCTCAAAAGAATTTTTGTTGAGTGAAGGTTCATGAACTTATTCGACGAATTTCTTTGGAGTTGCAACCTTATTCTGTTGGTTCTTACTTCACTTTTGAAATGGTTGAAAATTACCCTCATTAGATATGGGGGTTTGGGTTTGCCCTTCATTAGAGACATGGGCTTGGGCTTACTCATCCTTTTTTAGTTGAGGGTAGTTTTTGTCTAAGTGCTAATGAGAATGATAGATGATGCATTTGAAGGGAATTTGCTCATAGTCCAATTCCTGAATATGGCTCCATTCCCCTAAATTTATTATTAGGGCCTTTGGTAAACCTTTAGAGAGATCTACATTGACACAAATGCGAGCACAAGAAAATTGGCCTCCTTTTGGTTCTGCTTTGTCTAGATAGCGACCCAACTTATTTCCAATCTCTTTTAGTGCATCCGATCCCCAAAGATGGAGAGGGAGGTGAGGTATCTGAATCCACACCGACACAGAAGTAATTTCAGAATTTGGATTGAAATCTAGAGTCCATGGGGAGATAAAGAGGCCTCTGGTTCCCATAAAATACGACCTTGATTTGAAAATCAGATCTTTAGCCAGTTTATTCACAAATAGAAAAACAAAAACCCCTGCCTACTGCAAATAAAGTTGCTTGACCTTGAAGCTTGGGTGTCCATTGTTCCATGATCCAGGATTCAACAACTTTTGGATTCGGCCATAATTCCATAAACTTTCCAACCGATGATTTTTTTGAGAGGGCTAAGGCTCTCTTGCATGGATCTGACGGAGAGAGTTCCTCATCCGGAATTTCAGCTAGTTTCTTCACAATTTCTTTTTTTGGGTGGGAGGCGGGGGGATAAGAAGGCCCCTGTGGTTTTTTTGTGCCTGCAACATGGCTTTGAATGTAGCCACCTCCTCTATAATGTGCGGAGGAAAATCGATCTACAAGATCAGATCTGAGAAGCTACCTGTTGAATGTCTGTCAAATGCAAGCTTGAACCTTACGGGAGCTGCAACTACAGTTGCTAGTGTCCCTTTCAGCCAAAACTAATCTTCAACGGTCAAATCATGAGATGGAGTCCAATATCAGAGCGCTGCAATCCTCTGCATATTAGATCTGAGCCAACTAATGTTGCGGCTAGGGAAACTCTAGCCGCTAAGAGCTAGGAGCTGGAGAGCTCTTTTTCCCCATCTTGAACTTACCAGGAGTTGTTATTACGCAAAATTAGTTATGTTTTCTTTAACATTTTAATAAGCAGGACCTACGTAAATTGGATTTGATTGGTAGTTCTCGATAGTTCCGGCTTCTCCCCTCTACATCAGCTTTCTTGGCAGTTTCAGCTATTCCCGACAGTTTCGACAGTTCTTGGTAGTTTCGAAAGTTCCGGCTTTTCTCGACAGTTCTGGCAGTTCCGACTTTTCCCGACAGTTTCGGCATTCACGGCTTTTCCCGACAGTTCTCGACAATTCCGGTAATTTCGGCTATTCCCGGTAGTTCTCGGCAGTTCCCGACAATTCCGACTTTTTCCAACAGTTTTGATAGTTCCCGACAGTTTCGGGTTTTGCCCTCTGGATTAAGGCAGCGTTATCCCTTAGGATTTCTCCTCCTACTAAAACCCAAAGACAAGTAGAGAGGAATAGATCCTAAGTGTGTTGAAATGACTTGAAGGCAACCTTTATTTATACTAAAACGTTGAGCACAAGTGGGGCTTATTTGGTTGCTGGCCGACTTTGACGAGTTGCCCCATAACACAAATAAATTCATATATCCATGATTAATTATCAAAATCAGATGATCTTTAGATCAATCCTACACCTCTCGATGGGAGAAGTCCAAGAAAAATATCAGCTTCCATTAATAAGATGACCCACATGGAGTTTGGCCCTAGTTTCCAATTTTAACAATATCTTCTTAATCTTATTAAGGACGCCCTTAGGGATAATAGTAATTGAATTCTAATGAACTGGTGTTCCTTCCAAAGCAGATTTGATAAGAATGAGTTTGCCCACCCTTGAAAGTAGACGGTTCACCCAAACTAAGGCCTTGGATTCAATCTTCTTTATCATCCATATCCAATCTTCTCGTTTGTCTAGATATTTGAAAGGGAAAACAATTACCCGTATAATTGTTAACAGGATCAAAAATGTTATTAAATAAGATATCAGATTTATCTGTATTGATTTTCATTTTGATTACGAGTTCACAAGCATCCAATATCTTCTTAATAACATTAAGATTCAAAATAGATCCATACAAAAATAATAAAATATCATCAACAAAAAGCAATTGAGAGATTTAGACATGTGCAGAAGTCTTGATACCTTTTAATCCCCTATAGGATATGCACTTTTGAATAAGTTTATTGAGTACTTTTGCAACATGTAAGAAAAGAAGTGGTGACAGTGGGAATCACTCTCTTAACCCTTTGGAATCTTTAAGAAAGGCCGAAGGATGCCAATTGATTAAGACTACAAAGTTGACAGAGGATATACGAGCCATCACCCTGTAGGATATGCACTTTTGAATAAGTTTACTGAGTACTTTTGCAACATGTAAGAAAAGAAGTGGCGACAGTGGGAATCACTCTCTTAACCCTTCGGAAGCTTTAAAAAGGCTGAAGGATGCTAATTGATTAAGACTACAAAGTTGAATTTGGATATACAAGCCATCATGCAATTTGATAAATTTCATGTTAACCAAGCTGGATTAAACATAGCCTGATAAAGGCCTAGTTAACCTTGTCGTGTGCCTTACACAAATGTTAAAATTGGTAACAAGGACCAAATTCCACCTTGGGACAACTCATTTGATGGAGATGATGATTGCATTAAATTCTTGTTTTTGAGAGGACCAAAATTGATATAAAGATCATCCAATTTGGACAAGTAGAAGTGTGTTTTTGAATTTATGCCCACACATGTGCAAATTGCTCTGGTCGGCCACATCATGTAGGCTCATGAAGCCCAATGGACTTGACTCTTCACCTTCAATGAATTGTGTAAATACAAGTGCCCTGTAACCTCATTTGGCATCATCATCACACGCATTTCTTCTCTCCTTCTCTCATTGGTTCGTACAACTATTGGGTAGATCTTCTCTCTCTCACACAAGCAAAATGATGATTTTTCTGGGCAAATTGCTGGGCCAAATCGTAGGGTTGTTGCAGGAGTTTGACAAGCATTTACTTAGCACTTTGACTAATCCTTTGACTGTGATTTTTGTGGGAAAAATTAATTTTTGGTAGGTCGTATAGTTTGGCACAAGAACCAGAGAATTTCTGGGCACTTTGACCGCAGGGCTGACTGAAGGGTTGATTGCAGACTTGACTGTAGAGTTGACCACAAAGTTGCCCAAGTTTGACCATAGTTTTCAAGATTGTTTTGCACTAACTTTGACCACCTTATGAGGCTGAGTTTGATTGGGCATGCCGCATGACCGAGCTCCAAAAAGGAAGATTTGCTACTGTTGACCATCTTTGACATTTTGGATAGGGTTGAATTTGACTGCAGTTGATTGCAGATTTGATAGGGCTATTTTGACTGTGATTTGGAAAGTCAAATTTTCACTTTTTATACTCTCTCTCTGTTGAACATTTGAAATAATAACAAGAAGAATTGATCAAAGGGTTTTCCCCACATTGGGGTTTTTCCTTGGCATCTGCCAAATTTGGTGGCCTCTTGTCTTGGCTTGTCTTCTGCATTTTGTTCCATGTTCTATCTACTTTTACTGTCAATGTGATTAACATGTTTTCTATTGAAAACTAAATTGGAAATTGTTATTGGGATGCTAAACGAACATTGAAGTAATTGTGTTAAGCATAGAATATACCATTGTTAACTAAAGTTAACATGGTATCAAAGCCTAGGTGAAGACAAAGCCCAAGCAAGAGAGAGAAAAGCAATCACCAAGAAAGGTTTATTGGACAAGTTTCAATGGCTTCTTCATCTTACTTCAATACTGAAGAGAAGCTTAATGACTAATCTGACTATCATGCACGGAAAATGACTTTGGACTTGACTTTGGAGGAGCATGAGGATCACACAAATCAAGAATGATCTTTTATTTATTGGAGAACTTATTGCTGACAAGGAGCTTACTCTCATTACACTTGGGGGTCTTTCAAGAGCATGGGATGTGTTTAAAACCACCATTCTCAACAATGACAAGATTCCTAGTTTCGATGAATTATTGGCTAGATGTCATTGGAAAATCAAAGATATTATATTAGGGTTTGATTCTCATTTCTTGATAATTACTTGTGAGTGTGTTGGCTTATCTTACTTCTTTATTATCTTGTTTTTCATCAAGCAATTATACATACATGAAGATCACAAAACAAGAGACACAAGATATAGGCACATGCCAGGGCAAAACCCCCCTCAAGGGGAAAATTCGGTCAAAGTAATTCTTCCTTTCAATGGTACTCTTTGAGACTCTTCACCTCAAACCAAGACTAGACTTTCTCTCCACACGATGTCAGCCTCCAAGATCTTTGACCCCTTCTAGCAACTTCGACTGTAGTATACCGAGAGGGGATATTATGTGGTACAAAGAGAGGTACCCAAGGGAATAATGTAATAATGTGATGGGTCATAGTTAATAAATAAAGTGGTTAACCTGCATCACGTAAGGCACCACAAGTAGTTAGGAATAATTTGATAAGCCCATTGTATTAGATACATGGTATTGAAAGATCCATGGTAATACCTAGGGTATTGTATGTATGAAGCCTATATAGAGGCTAGAGACTCCCCATGGAGAGAGGTCAAGGATTATTGTATTGGCAAACATATGGCTTGTGGAGTGTTTTCCTTCTGTGTGATATTCCTAATTAGCCATGGCTAATTGGAATATTTGAATTTTGTCCAATTTTTGCCTTTTATAGTTATTTGTAAGTAAAAAAGTGAGGACGGGGGACATAACTCATTTTTGGAATAAAAAGTCACTTCCTAGTAGCACAACATTGTGACTTAAAAGGGGAGCTAAGGGGGCCAAAGGGGGATGTAGGAATGGGGCCCACACAGACACATGGAGGGACTGCGCAAGAGGGGAGAAACACGTGGCAAGAGGGGAATCACGTAGGAGGAAGTGAGCCTAGGGATTGTGAGAGGCAGAGGCTATAAAATAGAGAGGAGCCCCCTCATTTTGGATCATTTAGTTATGTGCATTTTGAGCTAGTCGTTTCGACTTCTTAGCACGCTGGCTGTTTAGCTAGTCTGCAACACTGTTCAGTGCATTGAGTGTCTCCGTTCGGAGATCTTGCCCTTAGCCCCGGGGGACTTTGAGTGCCTGCTCGGGCAAGGTATTTCCTTTGGCATTTCAGTAGTAGTTTTATGAGTATTCCAACAGTAGTTTTAGCAGCGTTTTGGAGGACTGCACAGCGCTGGGAGAGGGACGCAGTTTATTTTGGCAGTAGTGTTGGATTGGGGTTTTTGCAGGAGGATTTATGCTGGGTGATTGAGCAGGGGACCAACCCTTGCCTATTGGAGGAGTTTTGGCAGAGTTTAGAGGGGTCTTCTTCAATGGCAACGCAGAGCATTAAGGAGCTGTGCAGAACCCCAAGGGGTTGATTTTTGGGGGTCGACTATTCCAGGAAAGCTTTCCGGGTTTTTGGAGTAGAGTCCGATTGCATAGTTTCAACATTTTTCGAGGAGGGGAGCAACCCCAAATCATTATTTGTTTTCTAGCAGCAACAACAACACGACACTTCTCCAGCAGCACCCATGCAGAGAGGCCATTCCTTGTTATCCTGAGAGTATTTCTTCACTTGCCTTGTGCAAGTCGAGGTGCCATCTGTCTGATCACCTCTTGTACTCATTTTATTGCTCAGTTTAATAAAATGGCTTAGCTTTTCTCACTGCATTTCTTGTGTATCTGCTTATATTTCCGGTTTACATAATTATACACTGTTCCACTGTTATTTTGTCACTTCTGGGTTATTATATCATTTACACGTATTTGGTTGGAGTTTTTGCTGGGGTTTGAGGAATAGTCTGGGTTAGGGATATTACATTTCGTAAGGAGTGATTGTATGGTGTTACCCTACCTCAAGGGTTTGATATTAATAAAGATTTGAAGTTTATCTGTTTCTCTTGTTATTTCTGGGCATATTTCTATTTTCATATATTTGCAGGTTAGATCTATTACAAGTGGTATCAGAGCATTTTCTTGGGCAAAATGGAGAGATAATTTATTTATTTATTTTTTTAAATTTTTGTAGGAATTTTTTGGGGCAGTGAGTTTGCAGATCAAATTTGAAACTTCTGGTGCAAAATTTGCTGAAACAAATTGTAGATCTGGATTCTTTGCGAAAAATAATCAAATTCAAACAAAAATCGGTCGAATCGGAGTCCAGAAGAGGGAGATATCGTTGATTTAAAATCATCTCTTTTTTAGAATTTTTTGTGACGGCGAAATAGTTGCAGCGCGGATTTGAAACTCCAGAGTGCCTAAATCGAGATTTTTATCACACAAAAAGATGCAAAATGGTTGTTCCATTTCCGAAAACAGGTCATAATAAGGATTTTGAGCAATACTGACCAAATTGTGGCCATTTTAAATTTTCGCCTAGTAAGTGATTTTTTCTTCAAAACCTTCTTCGTGGCTTCTAGAAAAGAGTTTTTTACAGGAAAATATAATGGTCTTACTATTGAAGAATTCCTAAAAGATTGAGAGAACCATTTTGAAACATTGGAGAGGTTTATTATGCCTTTTTTGAAAGATGAGGTTGTCAGATGGTGGAGCTCACCTGACAACAAGAAGTTGTCCAACCTTTCAGATGAAGAATTTGAAAAACTCCTTTTGGACAAATTGTCTCATGCTACACAATAGGAGAATGAAACACGAAAAGGCTTATTTTCTGATGCTATCTCCTTATTATAGGTTTATGGATGTATTCAGAAGAAGAAGATCATTGTGTCTATAAATCTTAGTTGCAAGCAAAATTTTATAAATGTTAATTTGGCTAAAAGATTGCAAGTCCAAGCTAAATAAATGGAGCACACATAGGTTAATAATGAGCAGGTGCAAATTTATAAAAATTTGAAGATTTCTATGGATTAAGTCCTCGCTAGAGAGGACATAATTAACAACACTCACGCCTACACCATGAGGTTGGCACACGAAAAAGAGAGAATCTAGGAAACATGAGAGCATATTCAAAATTAATAACTCCTTGTGAAAAATCAGAGACCTGATTCCTACTGCAACAAATTGATGATATTTCTCCTATTTGTTAAATTACTTTGAACAAATTACTTGTAGTTTTCTACGACAAATATCGAAATACATACATTGCAGTCTACAGAAAATAAAATACTGCAGAAATTAAACACTACACTGGAGATAAATAAACACACACACAATTACATTGTTGTTTTTGGACAAACGTCCCTAAAAAAACCCAATCTGGGAAAATCGATGCAACCACTGAGAATTTTATTATTATACAGTAGTAATATGAGTACAAATCATTAGATGCCCAAACTGGCAATCTGATATATAGAATAAACTGGCAAAGAGGTAGTGAGAAAAATTCTCACACTGTTAATAATGAGCAGGTGCAAGTTTATAAAGATTTGAAGATTTGACTTGCAAATATATGAAAATAGAAATATTCCCAGAAATAACAAGAGAGAAATAGATAAACTTCAAATTTTTATTAATATCAAACCCTTGAGGTAGGGTAACACCATAAAATCACTCCTTAAGGAAGGAGAACAACTCCACAAGCCATATGCTTGCCAATACAATAATCCTTGACCTCTCTCCATGGGGAATCTTTAGCCTCTATATAGGCTTCATACATACAATACTCTGGGTTGTTACCGTGGATCTTTCAATACCATGTATCTAATATAATGGGCTTATCACATTATTCCTAACTACTTGTGGTCTCTTACATGATGCGGGTTAACCACTTTATTAATTAACTATGACTCATCACACTATTATATTATTCTCTTGGGTACCTCCCTTTGTACTCCACAATATCCCCCTAAGTATACTACATTCCACCCCCCTTAAACATGTTTCGTTCCCGAAACATAAGAATAACACAAATAAGATCTACTCAAAAGAGTAGTCCACTGGTAGCATGCACGTGCATCTAGCCATCTCAGAGACAAGTGATTACTCGATCTAGTTGGTGCCTTGCTCGCTTGAGATGGGAGTTGATCTTGGTGGTTCCTCTGTGTTGATGTGCTCACCCCTCCCATTCGAGTCTCAAATTTAAACCCAGATCCATGTTCTTTGACATATCCACTCTTTATGATATACTAGGGCAGCCCTAGGTTCATGCTAACTTTCCACCTTCTTCATGCTTCATATTCTTAGATGGTAATGTTACTGCCTAAATTAGCAGCCTTGGTAAGGTTTGGTCAAGCTGCCAAACGGTAAGCACATAGGAGATTCACCCATTGTCACCTCAGTGCTGTCTCCTCACTTTAGGCCTACTCCTAAAATACCAAGAGGTGTATCCCAATCTACACACTTCACCAGTGATCTTAGAAAATCAGTGTCTATAAACACACAATATGAAGGTTAGGAGTTAAAATGGAACAAATGCTAGGTCTGATATATAATATTTCAATGCAGAAAATACAAACCAGCAAGCAAAATTCACTCAAAATATTTGATAATTGGTTACCTTTGAAGCTTGAGAGAGAGAAAGGCGCAAGATTAAGTGAGATGATTTACCCTTGATTATTATTTGATTTGTGACCTGATTGTGATAAGCTTGTTACTTTCCTACGCTTCTAGATCTGGAAAACAACACAGAAAATGCAGAAAAACAGTTTTGGACTGTCTTTGAAGCAACCCAAAAGTGTGGAAACACATTTAGAATAATGAATCTTTTGGTGCTTGAGCTAGGGGACTGAAGTTGGAGTGAAAATACATCCAACAATGAATAATATGCAAGTAAACAATGAATTACAAGAATTCAATCCAAACTTGCATGAATTGGGTTCTAATCTCCAAGGGGTTAAAAACTTAAAATATAGAAAGTGCCCTAATACTTTCAATTGTTAAAAATATGCAATGAAAACACTTCAGAATATTACTAGGGCTTTTAAGAGGTTAGAGACAACTTTTCATGGAACTCTAGGCAAGGAGCCTCACCAATCTTTGAAGATGTAGCTGTAAATAAAATTCTGATTTGTGAAAACACCTTCAAAACCTTCAAATAGATGTCAAATAAGCCTTCAAAACAATAATATGAGGGCCATTTTACTTAGGCCTTTAGATATTCAATGTGGCACAACTTCCATGAAAAATGCGTAAATTCAAGAATGTGTTTTGTTAACTTTTTTGGAAATAATAAATGAAAGATTCTCCACAGTTTACTCTTTATTTCAGATGGTTAGTTTTTTTTTTTTTTTTAATCCATCAATCTTTTCAAATTTTCTATTTTTAGGGTTTTTTGAATAATATAAATAGACAAAAGACAATTGTAAGAATTTTGAAAAAATCATGGTTGGTTGTTGGATTCGGGTCCACTAGGGCTATGGGGTCAAGATGGATGCCTCTCTTAAGTTGGTTGTCCAATGCTTGTGGATTAGGGCGAAGAGGTAGCATCCTAGAAGTTAAATTACCTCTTTGTCTAATCAAGACAAAGATATGAAACAAAGGCATATTACAAGGGATCCATTTAGGTGGAAAATCTTTCAACCATAAGATCAACTATGACATGGAATAAAATGAAACCCTTGTTGAGGAACCTTAGGTATAGCTCAACAATGATATTCAATACTTACCTCACACCAACAAGAGAGAAGTGAGAAATTAAACCCTAGATGTCTAGCTCAACAAGCAGATTCAATACTTACCTCACACCAACAAGAAAGAAGTGAGAGATGAAACCCTACTCTCCAAGTGACAAAGTTACCCTTTAATGGATCGATCTTGCTAGCCTTTGTCGTAGTCTTGAATAAATCACAAATTTTCCTTTGAAGTTTAGAACAACTAAGAAAAATAGGCTCCAATGTCAACACCAAGCTTTCTTGAAAAGTGTTACATTATGGCATAATGATTTCAACTATTAATGATGATTTGGAAGGAAGAAGAGCTCTCTATTTATAGATGAGGCTCACAACATATCTTCCCCTTTTGCTCCAAAGAAAAAGGTGACTTGTCATCCATAAAATGCTTGGAGACTAAGTCAATTACAAAAATTACATTGCTTAAAACCCTCAAGTTAGAGGTGCTGTCCCACAATAGAGTTTTGTCTTGCAAGAAAGGAGGATCGATTTGGCCCAAAAGTGCAATATTCCCTTGGATTTTGGTTTGAAATAATTTTTGGAATGCTTGGGAGGCCATATGATTTGCTTAGCTTGCTCAACGTTCTTCTTTTGGGACGTTGGATCCCTCCAATGGCTAGTGAAAGGTGGATGACATCTTGATTTTGGACCATTCTCTTGCTTGAAGTGTGCTTTAAGGCTTTCTTTTGTTTGCTTATGGGTTGTCCTTGGTCCATTAGAATATCGTTGACTTGATATAACACTTTGTTTGCTCATAATAAATGCTATTTTTCCCCTTTAACCCTTAAAGGCCGCTCCAAGTGAATTTGGCCCCATTTTGAAGATGACCACATGCTTGAAAAGGTACTTCTAGCAAGGCATTTTGAGTGCTTCAACTTGGAAATGGCTTGACTTAGGGGTTGCAACAAATCTTCTCTTTGCTTTGGAGGAAGTGGGATGTTGCCATGGTGAGTAGAAATGCATAGTGAATTGTTGTATTACCATAAAGAATGATGGCCATGGCCAAAGACTTCGACATAAATAAGATGTTACATGTAGGAACAAATAGGTGCACCTTGATCATGGTAGAATGGG
>APFE030205539.1:8916-26793 GCA_000404065.3 Pinus taeda | reverse complement strand
AAAAGAGAAGGTGTGTATATGCCTGCATATTCACAAAAAGTTTTATGGATGACCCAACAGTCTAATCTGGATCATGCCATGGTTTCAATTTATGTTGTAGAATAGAGAAAGAAATCTGTCCAAACTGTTTAATCTTGGCAGATCAGTAGCTAGGTAGAGAAACTAAGGTTCCCAACTGCTTAATCTGGGGCCTTGGAAGAAATAAGGGTAGTATTAGATAGGAAATGAAAGCAAAAAAAGCCAATGTAAAAGAAAAGGCATACAAAGGGTTTGCAAGTCCAAGTGCACCCTCCAAGAAGGAATAAAAAATGTTAGGCAAACTAGTTGGGTAGGTGGATGGGGTTGCAGAAATGATGTTTCTTTCAAGATCAAATTTGCTAACCATGTACAAGCAAAGTAACACAGTGGAGCATGACTAACTTCCTTTTTCCATTTGTATATCACTCATTACTAATACCCCTTCATAAATTGTGTACATAAGAGAAACTTAAAGTTCTACGATGGTTCTTATGGCCTTTTAAAAGCCACATTTCTTGTGCAAAAGTCTTTTCATTTTGATCTACTCTTGACTCCAAGTTATTTTCAAGAAAACTTGGTTGTACTGATCCTCATCCATATTTTCTCCCCATATTAACAGCTAACTCTATTATTTAGCTCCCTATACTTCATTTTCCCTATTATTATAACACCATGGTGTATAAACCCCACATTGTATAAATATCCCCTCCTTGGCATTATAGCCATAATCTCTACTTCCTGGGAATTGAATTAACATCTGGTTAAGGTCAAGAACCCATGTTCAACCTCTTTTCTCCATCTCAACCCATCTCCCTACCCAAGTCTCCATTTTTGCCTAAAAAACCCTTAAAGAAACCCTTTTTGATCCCTTAAACCATTAAAGGATGAAAATATCATGAAAATATACCTACCCCGCCTTATCCTAAGGTCGGGAGCCAGTTTTCGCCTTTTTTTTTATAACTTCATCAGAACCCATTTTCCTATAGTTTTGCCTTTGTATACTTTGTACAAAAATTTTGCATAAAATTCTGTATTTTTCACCGTTTCCTAATGTTGGCAGACAAATTTGATTTTTACAAACAAAACCGTAAAAAACCTTTGAAAATCATCCATGAAGTGGAGGGTCCCACCGGGCGCGCCTGCCAAGAAATATAATTTTTTAACCCGCCCACTCACTGCTATCGCTCGTGCAATTAATCCACCCGATGACCGTCCAATTGCGGCCTTGCCAGATCTACGGCCAGCAGCAATTTTGGAGGGGCCCGACGTCCGACAGTTAACAAAGACTGAATTTATTGGTCGTGCAGGTTCATTACCCGACAACCGTCCGATCACACGCCCGCAGATCAACAGCTCATATCAATTTCGGAAGGCCCCCGACGTCCGACAGATACCTTCCGATATCTGTCAGACGCTTGCGTCACGCGGGGACACACGTCGCGGCCAAACTCCGTCGGAGCCCCCTCTGAAAAATTCCTTGCCGTGCAGGACGGGGCCCGATATGGCGACACCTGTCCTTCCCACGTCCCCGCCCTGCTGTTGCCCACGCCATTGCCACATCCGCCCACCTCGTCCCCCATTCGCCCACCTGGCCGCCACCTCATCGTCCCCGTGGACCGGTCTTAGGCCGCCACGTCACCCGATGATGTCCTGCTGACGTCATCCAACCCGGACCCACATGCTGACGTCATGCTGACGTTATTCAAAAAACATGCAATATAAAGAAAAAAGGCCATATTTTACGGTTTTTTTTTCGCATTTTTGGTTATTTTCTGTGAAAAAGACCTCTGCGCTGTCTGCATGCACTCCACGACGAACACTCTACCAGCCAACCTACGACCATCCGCCGAAGCTCAGAGCGCCAACCCAACCGCTACTTCATCCCAAGCTACTGGTTAAACAGGTATTTGCCACTTCATCTCCTCGCAAGCTGGTTTTTTCACAATTTCTTGTAAAATCCACCTTAACCAGGCATAAAACTAAAATTTGACCGGGAAACCAAGTATATCCTATCTCTCCTGAACAGTTTAAGGTTAAATTACAGTGGCGGAACCATTCTTATACTTCAATTACAGTCAAAACCCTTCCCTGTTCGCGCAATTGTGAACTCATTAACCTGCTCCTAAACTGTCAAGGGAGGTCTGTTAAACTGCATAAAAAGCCTTTTCAGAAAGCCCAGCACTATCCTATTCTGTTGTATAGCAACCCTGCTGCTTTCTGTTCCTCGCAATTCCACTTTCTCAGTTAGCACACTCGTCTTCTCAGGAAATATTTGAAACAGACATGGATACCCCTTCAGCATCAGTAGCCCTTAATGTTACTCCCTTGAATGCTCCTCAGAGAGAACTGGACTGGCAAGATTTGGCTGACCTCGATTACCAAATCTCAGAAGATGCCCCATCCAAATGTACATTCCACATTCATCTGCTGAATGAACTCAGGGCTAAACAAAAAGATGGAATAGATATCCTTGGCATTTGGGAATCCTCCCTCCCAATCTTCGAGATGCCCCAGGTCAACCAGTTCCCTGACCTCATCCACTTATGTGTAGTCTGTTATGATCCTATGCAGAGGGCTGTAATCAACCCTCAAGGTGCAGTTGTATTTTACACCACCCCTGAGGCCATCAGGGAGATGGTCCAATTCAAAGCCCAAAGGAAATTGGTTCCTTTATCCCTGCTGGACCTAATCAATCAAGGGGCTAAGATACTCACAGAAGCAGAGATCCTGAAATTGAATCAGTTGTTTATTAAAAAATCTGATACAGTGATGCATCCTCCCATCTTTGATGGCTACTTAAATCAACTGGGCCTGGACCTAGCATACATGATAAGCTCAGTGCTGGGGTATAAATCAATGGAATTCATAGAGGAAACTGTGCTAGTCATGATGAAAATGTTCACCCCTGGTAAGGTCCCCATTTGCTATGACTATGCTACATATATCTCTGACAAGATACATGAGCAATTTCTGCATTTATCCAGAGAGAGGGTGTTCAGATACACCTCATATATTTATCATCTTATTCTCTATCACCAATATGAGAAGTTCTCCTTTGAAATCAAGAGAGCAGATGTAGCAGGAAACCCAAGATCAGTTGTATACTGGAGCTCAGTCTTCCACATCCTTGCATATTCGCCTTATACATATTCTGAGTTCATAGACCTATTCATTCATCCAACCTTGTCTCTGCTCTTGACAGCACCTCCTCCAAGACTCTCTGATGAAATGCAGAGGATTCTGCAACTGTCCACTGCCTACAGCATAGGAGATTGGTATTTTTACCAGCATCACACTGTGATTAGAATATATGGGTGTGAGCTACGCCCATACAAGCTGCCCAGATTTGTGCCCATGAGGCTCTTTGCCTTGGAATATTTCAGACAATTCGGCAATGCCGATCAGATCCACTTTGCAGGAAAAGGCAAAAAGGCACAACTCAAAGTTAGAAACCAGCTTGGCCATTTTATTCTAAACAGAAGGGAGGGATGGAAAGAAGCAGATAGAATGTTGGAAGGCCTTGGCCTAAAACAAAGCTTCCTTTGGAAGCCTTATGACCCCAACAACTTTATATCCCTAAGAAGACAGAAATGCAAGCTCTCTAGCTATGAGCATGAGAGCAGGTTCCACGTTTTAAGACATGCAAATCAACCAAAGTGGAGAAGAAACACATTAGAAGAGCCTCTATCTCAAGAAGAGCTAGTTGAAAGGGCTAGAAGGCATTTATTAAAAATGGCTGACTTGGAATGTCCTTCTCAGGTGCCTGCTCTACCAAATCCTCAGACAACAGCACCTGCTTCATCCTCTGCGACACAACAAGAGGCAATGCAAACTTCCAATCAAGGACAGAGCAGGGGAAAAGATAAAGTGATGGAAGAAGCAGAGGACTAACAAGGCCAACAGGGCCAACAACACCAACAGGGCCAACAGGGCCATCAACAGCAGCCCCAGCAAGAACAGCAACAAGCTGACCAACAAGGTCAGGAGAAACAGAAAGCAGAGGGCCAAGCAGCTACTCAAGAAAAGACAACAAATATGGCGCCTCCTAGACAGGATTCTAGGGTAGACTCCTCCATCCTCCAAACCCCTCAAAGGGAGGATATCAATAGAAAAAGAGAGAGGGAAACCCCCCTCACAGAAGCATCAGATAAGCGGCAAAGGCTCAATCCCTTCTCAGAGGAAGAGATACAAAGTGTGGAGACTTCTGCCAGCTCCTTGCATCAGGAGCAAGATAAGGCAGCACTAGGAGAGGTCAGCTCCTCAGGACAATAGCAGAACACAGCTGCAGCCATAAAAGAACAATTTGAAGAAGCCAAACGGAGGAGTGAGCCAATAAAGATTCGGCTCTATAATCACTTATTAAATATGGCTCCTGCAAATCAGCAAAGGCTCATGGCTGCCTTTGATGTGCAAGAAGGCAAAATGACCATGAGCCATTTCACTCCTACAGTGCAGCAACCACAAAGAGCTGCAGATTATATCAGGACTAATTTAGAAGTCCTTTCAAAAGACATCCACCCCATAGATGAGATTGAGCTCCACAAGCAGATGGGTGAGATGGTCTATGCCACTCTGGCAGACAAGACCTTGATTAATTACAGGCTGCAAAATAGCTTAAACAACATTGCAGGACAACTTGAGTTGGAGAGGGCATCCTCCCAAGCTAAAGATAACAGAATCAAGGCATTAGAAGAAATAATCATAGAGTTTGGGCATGACCCCAATGACGTTAAGGCAATACAACAAGTCCTTAAACTGAGGGATGTAGATATGGCTGCAATTAAAAAGAAAATGAAGATCCCCCCAACTCTACACCCACAGATAGATGAGGTTGCCCAGCAGAGGCAAGAAAAGGATGCAGCTGCATTATTAATGACATTATATAAAGAGCTGATAGAAACACAGGAAAAGCTGTAAGACACTGAGACCACATTAGAAGCAGCATTACAAAGGAGGGAGGTAGGGCAACCTTCCAAGCCGCCCACAGAATCAATAGACCTTGAGGAGACCCCTCAAGATACTGTCCCTCCAAAGCAACAGGCACAGCAGGATGTTGCAGGCACCACAACACCAATAACAGAGCAGGCTGAGAGCCTGGACATGTAGAAGCTGAGGCAAGAAATACAGGTGCTAGAGTCTCAGATGTCAGAACTCAGCCAAGCCAAGGACAACTTAGCAAAAGTAAATGAAAAATATGATAAGTCTAAGCAAAATGTGGCTGAGAGGGAAAGAGAAGTAAAAGCTCTGAAGAAAAGAATTACAGAGCTAGAAAAGGAGCTCAATTTTGATAAAGTTACAACAGAGCTCAAACAAGTGATTTGGACCACCATTGGACAATCAATAACTAACCAATGGGAGTACATTGATGCCATATATGAGCAAGTGGGACTCATTGGCAGAGCAAGAAAAGAGCTGCACAGAGCAAGAACTTCTCTAGGCAATATGCCTGAGATTGCCCCCAAGATGATTGAAGTACTTAACTATAGGACAAGTTCCCAGCTGGTAAAAATGGGAATTGGAAACAGGACTGAAACAATATCTCTAATCAAAAGAGTCCTAACAATGAAGAACCTAATCCAAACCCTGGATAGAAGAATCCAGGATATGCAAGCTGACATAAATAAATTTCAGAATAGGTTCTTGGCTCTGCAGGACAGAGGGCTCCCCAGCTTGTTAGAATCAGGGAAATTACTCTCGCATGAGAAATATATCAAGAGGGTAAGCACTTTTGCAGCAATACAGATTGTTGAGGCACCAGGAACATCTTCAGGAGTAGGCCTAGTAACAGGGCAAATTCTTTTTGAAAGATTAGATAATTTGTTTTTTATAAGAAATGAAGTGACACATTTATTTGATGAGCCCCCTCACTTCTATAAATATACAGAGACTAATGAGACCTTGGGGTCAATTTTGAAACATTAGCTGCCTCCTCCAGACACATGGCAAGAATTAATGGGATTACTTTTGAATCAAAGTTGAGAAATCAAATATTTTTTCTTCAGCAAAAGGTTTGTATTACACACACAGGTGGACAAAAGCTACATCAGCAGGTATGAAGACGCTGAGCCAACTCAACATAGGTACTCGACCGCAGCAACAGCATCAACAAGCACAGGTGGCAGTGCCAAGAAGACACAAAAAGTAACAGCTGCACAGCACATCATTCAGCAGTTATGACAAAGCCGCTCAACCGACTCCGCAATGCCCAAAGGTCAAAAATTATTCTGACGGGAGTTAAGAGCTTTTAAAACTCATTTATGATTGTAATTACTTCTCATCTACAAGCCATGTACGAGTGTAAGAAGATATTTTCCTCTCAGATGACTCAATGCCTGAGATATTTTTGTATTAGACTTCTATATATTCCCCCTCGCATTTGTTAGAAGGGGTTGGACTCCGGATGTAAGAAATCTCTTGATATCTCTTCTGTTATTCTTGTGTTGTAAATTCTTCAGATAGCTAATACAAAGAATGATGGGATTTCTCCAAGCATTGTCTCTCTTGATCACTTGATGCTGTATGGCTCGAAGTTGCAGGATTCCTGTGTATTCCATGGCTCAATAAGTTTCTCGACACTCTCTATTACATATATGTTCATTATACTTTCATATATCTTTCATGTTCTCCATGTATTCAAAATCTAAATAGCCAGGAAAAAGAATAGTCCCAGGATTTAATCTTTGATTACCCTGAGCTCAATCCTAGCTGTTTCATATGTTTTCCTCAGTTAAAGTATTTAAAGAGTAATTCTTCACTGCTACCTTTAATACTATATCATCACAGTGCTCAGCTTAGTAAAGAACCCTTAATTGCTCTTTGCTGGTTGTTTTCCATTTCCACTCCCACAATTTACAGTTTTGTTTTCTGAAATACACACAGGCCCTGTAATTACAATTGCACTTAAGTCAAGATCTCAAGGAAACGACAGCCAAAGACCCCATTGCCCAATGGATTAGTTTCACCTGCAGACAGACTCTAAAAACTATTAGAAGCATCCTCCCAACCAAACACAAAAAACAATCAAGCATTCACTTCATAACTAGCCTAAAACTTCATTAAAACAGTGACAAACCTTACAGAGAGAGCCCTCTCTGACTACAGCTGGGCTAGAAGCTGTAGTCCAAAGATTGTTTAGTGGTTACCCTGGCCGTATTCCCTTGGGAGTCATAGGGAACAACCTGGGTGTTAACATGTTGAACCCCCACAAGTGTGTTTTCTGTATTGAAACGGGTCGCTTACTGGGGTTTGTTGTTTCGAAAGCCGGTGTTCGTGTGGATCCCTCGACGGTTGAAGCCATTATCAAATTGCCTCCTCCTTTGAGTCTTTTCCAACTCCAAAGTTTGCAAGGGAAAGCAAAATTTTTACATTGATTCATCCCTAACTCGTCGAGATCACAAAGGGTTTTACCCAGTTGTTGAAATATAATACTTCATTCTTTTGGGACGAGATATCTGAAAAATCTTTTGATGCACTAAAACACGCATTGACCCATGCACCGTTGTGGCATCCTCCCAACTACAACCAGGATTACTTCTTGTATCTTGCTGCTTCCCATTCCACCATCGGAATGGTGTTAGTTCAGGAAGATGAATTCGGTACTGAACATGTGATATATTACCTTAGTCGAACTTTAAATCCAACGGAGCTAAAATACTCACATGTGGAGAAATTGGCATTGGCAGCCGTTCAAGCTATCCAACGTTTTCGTCATTACATTTTACTAC
This sequence comes from Pinus taeda, assembly GCA_000404065.3. Taxonomy (NCBI): domain Eukaryota; kingdom Viridiplantae; phylum Streptophyta; class Pinopsida; order Pinales; family Pinaceae; genus Pinus; species Pinus taeda. Next base: position 19,051 of record APFE030205539.1, on the reverse strand, counting down.
GTAAGACTACGGTCATTTCTGATTACAACCCTATGATCTATATTTTGACCAAGCAATTGCTGGGGGGAAAGTACTCCAAATGGATTGTCATCCTGCAGGAGTTCGACTTGGAATTTGAAAAGTCTAAGTCAAAGAAATCTTTATTTTTTGCGGAGTTAATGTGTGACTTCCCACGTGCTGACACAAAAACTGTGGCGGAGGAGCCCATTGCAGATGAATCCTTGTTTCTAATCAACACTTTAGATCCGTGGTACGGGGATATCATCTTTTATCTCCAAACCAAATCCTTTCGGCCAGATATTTCACGGTCGGAACGTCAAAAAATACGATTCCAATCCCAACAATTCAAAATTATTGGAGATACTCTTTATCGTCGTGGGGCGGACTCTATTTTTTGACGTTGTTTGACTCATGAGGAAGCTGAAAGGGGCTTAAATGACTGTCACTCTGGAGCGTGTGGTGGTCATATGTCTGGGTATGCCACAGCCCAAAAGATATTGCGCGCTGGCTACTTCTGGCCGTCTATGTTTAAAGATTGTATTATCGCGGTTCAAAAATGCCACAACTGCCAAATTTTTGATCGAAATATGCGCGATCGACCTACTCCTCTTCACCCTACAATTGCCGTTGGTCCTTTTTCCAAATGGGGTATCGATTTTATTACATGTAGCCCTCACTCGGCCGCGGGGCATGCATATATCATCCTTGCGGTAGATTATTTTACCAAGTGGGTCGAGGCGATGCCTACATTTGAGGCAGACAACAAAATAGCTGCTATTTTCGTATTCAATCATATAAATGGTAGGCTTGGTGTTCCACAAGTGGTTATCACTGATCATGGGCATCATTTTTGAAAAATTATGATGACTGAACTTACAGGCTAGCTTGCCTTGCGTCACGATAGTTCAACTCCTTATTATCCACAAGCTAATGGCCTGGTTGAAGCCATCAACAAAGTTCTAGTCATCATGATCTGACGAATCATGGGGATTCATCGGTTGAATTGGCATAACATGCTATTTTCAGCACTTTGGGCGTATCAAACCTCAGTAAAAACGTCAACAGGGTTCACTCCTTTCCAACTAGTTTATGGTCTGGAAGCTGTGTTACCCATTGAGTGCGAAATCCCGTCATTGCGAATGGCCATCGAATTACTTTCAGCCACTTCCGAAGAGGAAAGACATTTGTTATACTTGGCTCAGCTAGATGAGAATCGACGCAATGCTGCATTAGCGATCAAATCTCATGCAAAACATATTAAATCTCAATATGATCGAAATGTGACCCCTCGAAATTTTTCGGAAGGAGATCTAGTCTTATTGTACGATCAGGCAAATGATAAATTAGGCGCTGGAAATTCATGCCTATGTGGCATGGTCCCTATGTTGTCAAGCAAAAGCTAGAAAAAGGGGCCTATGAATTGGTAGACTTTGACGGGGTCTCTTTAGGTAAACCTAGAAATGGTCTTTACCTGAAGAGGTATTATGCTTAAAATGAGTGTGGAGATTTTTAGTTAGGTTAGTTTTCTTTCTAACTGGTGTGTTTTAGATTAAAAAGTGTGCTTAGCTTAGAGAGTGTTTTTCGTCATTATGCCCGCTTATCTTGGTTTTACTCTTGACATCGCAGATGTCGACGCCTCTCCAAACATACATTAGTTTCGCTGATGGTGCTTGTCGTAGTACACGGAATATTTCTTCCGCAGCTTGGGTTTTTTATTTGCCCTCTGACGAGTTGGTATCTATGCATGGGGTAAGCCTCGGTCAAACAACAAACAACATTGCAGAGTATAGTGCAGTGATTGAGTTACTATCTGAATCTATTTCATTTGGGATTCAAAGTTTGATAGTGAGGTTAGATTCTGAACTCATTGTATTACAACTTAATAGAGTATACGCCATTAGAAATCCAGTATTATTGAGATTATTTTTGGGAGTGCGTCTCTTGGAACGTGAATTTGACTATATTGAATATCAGCATATTCCAAGATCTTTAAATACATTAGCAGATGCAATTGCTTCTCAAATGTTAAGTAGACATGTGCAATAATCATACAAGTAAATTTAAAAACATTCCATAACATGTTTAACAAGATAAGCCGGTAATAGTGATATAATATATATAGGAGTGTGTCAAAATATACATCGTCCTCGATCATAGGTTGAAAAACACCTTATGATCGGCAAAAATGATAAGTACAAAAAGCAAAAATGTCATAGGTGACTACAATAGGCGATCATCCCATCACTGGTGATGATCTTGATACGAAACCACTGCACGGGCCACCTTACAAAGGAACCTCCTAAAAAGGTCCCGGGACCCCAAACACATAGCGCTGAAGTCGATGAGGGATGTCATCTATGCTATTCTCTGGAATGTCCCCTATCAGGCGCTCTAGATGGCTCTCCAACTCAGCCAAAGTCTCTGCTAATTCGTCCTGTGGGGCTAGAGCTGGTGCAACTGGTTGTTTCATCTCGTAAGGTCGGAGAGGAGCTAGTCACCGTGGGCCCACATCTGCATTTGAGACTTTTACTATTAGTTTTGGGATGAGATGAAAACAAAAAAAAAATTAAATTAGAAAAATGTTGAAAATGATCTTACCTCAGTCATCCCATTGCTCTCCTGGTGGAAGAGCCATGTCTGGATCCCTATGGAAATCTACCCCAGCATAAGGAAAGTCCTGGATAGAAAAAACCTGGTTCTCCAACCATTGGAAATACTAAGGTTTGAACCGAATGACCTCGGTCCCCTCATTAGGATGACGGGCCATAACTGCAACCCCTCGCATCAGTTTGGGCTCTCGAGGAAGCCCAACTCCAATAGTGAGGTGCTGTGGGATCAGCATCAGAACCCTCTCCAGACCAAAACTCACAACTATATCACCATATCCAAAAGTCTTTAGTTGTCCGTTTTTGGCCCTGGTCAGTTGGCCTTTCACATTAGCCAACACAGCATCGCACCAGTTGAAAATGGCGCCTCGAAAGCAATCAGCTGCCATCTGCATCTAGGATCCAGTGGCTATGTGTAGCGCTACACTACCGCAGAGTCTGGTAACTGTAAATGCAATAACCATGAGTTCAGGACGGGATATGGTTTTGATATCTATCCCTTTGTGTCGGTTCTGGATGTTGCAGTACTCTAGCCGGAGGCTATCGACAGACTAGCCACCTGCCCTAGCCCCGAATAGAGTCAAATGTTCACCTCTCCTAGGAAAACCAGTCAAGAAGTATATATCTGCTGGCTCGATTTCGAGCTGGTGCCCACCAATAAAGAAGCACTAGTCCTGTATACTCCATCTATCAACCAACCACTGCAGAAAGTCCACCTGGGCCTTCATGCTAGGTATGGCCCAAAATTTGTATAAGCCACATGCCTTCAATGCATCAATTGAAGGTTGATGATTCATCGCGGCAAGATCTACGTCCTCATGCTCCTGTTCTCACCAATCAAGCATGATTTTTATCCTACATCCAAGTAAAAAGGCGAATTAGAATACATAAAATTGATTTCTTTGGGTAGTTTTTGAGTTAGTTAGGTTTTTAAAACCTTTGTGTGGGGTGTGCACCCTCTTGTTAGGGACAGTGTGTGAGGCCCGCACCTTGTCTTCATGGTAGGTGCGTACCCCCAACTTTTTTCCCATTGCAAAAAAGTCGGGGTACGCGGGTCGCCTGTGGTGAACCCGCAGGCCCCTGTGCGCGGGTTTTGAAACCTAAAAACCTCCTAAAAATAAAAATCAACCCCTAAAAAAAAATTTGAAATGGATAGAAATGAAGAGTAAGATGATGTGGATTACCTGGAGGAGACAACGTTTGATTCCGACGGACATATTTTCCACAATCTTCACGGGAAGTTTCTGGTCCAAAGCCCTTTTTCCTCACCCAAATCTCAAATGGTAAAAATGAATGGTAAAAAGTCCTTTTTATAAGTTTTTTGAGTAAATAAATTGCAAATTTGTTTATGTTTCACTTTGAAAAGGTAATTTTTGCGATAATTTTACCCATTTAAAATAGGTATGAGTAATATTTGAGTTTTTGTTCAGGTTAACGGATTTTTCAGGCGAAATGGGTCGTTTTCAACAAAAAAACATTAGAGTCACCTTTAAGCTCTTTTCTGACTCCTAAAAAATGAAAAGATTGCCGAGTTTTTCTTTTTAAGCTCGTTAAAACGGAACTAAAAAGACGGTCCTCTTACAACCCTTTTCTGACTGTAAAAACACGAAAATATTGTCGGGTTTTTGTCGTTTCAAATTCGATATTGGTCATAAAACAACGTGTCGTTGATTGCTTTTTTACTTTTTCGGATCAGAGGCACTAATTACGAAAAGTACTCCTTGGTCGTAAAAGATCAAGCGGTTCTCTCAAGTATTATTTTATACCTTTTTGGGCTTGGGAGACACAAATTTATGAAAAAGGTCAACCCTGGAGTCTTCTTAAGTTTTTTCAGACTCTCTAAAATTGAAAAACGCTGAGTTTCTCCTATACTAAACTCGTTAAATTTCGACAGTAAAGGACCTGTTCAATTACAAATAGGAATGGACCACTCCTTCTTAGGGTTCGAATTTAAACTAAGTTGGACTCATCTGAAGGATGAGCTTATAATCAAGTACATGTTATCCTCCTCAAAATTGTAAAAACTAAAGAGGTACTTGCTAGAAATGGTGGGGTAAAAGAGTGAAAAATGAGCCTCTTTGTCATACTTTATAACCACTCTTGAACATGACACTTTCATTCACCTGTGTTGGGAAATCCTTTGCCTAATAGTTGATCGAACCACATTGAAAGTCTTCAGTCGGTTTCTGGGTATTAGCTTTTTGGTCAATTGTCACCAAACCATCTGCTGTGTCGTTATGTGTTCAAGAGGTCAGTGCAAGTAAGCCATTCATCTGCAAAATATCTATCATCCATCTTGACCATCCCTGAGTTAGTCCTTGCAACTAAATTTCTTCAGACTTGATCTATGATTTCGTGTTGTAGGATTGCCTATGACGGATCGCTTTCTATCGACTTCCGCTCTTTATCTAGAAAGATGATCTAGAAATCACCAGTACCTTGGGATCTGCATGCCTCAATGGCGGGTTTCCCGCCTTCAACGATAGGTTGCATCATTGACCTTCGATCGAAGGATTCCGTGACATGTTCGACATCGACACATCTAATCACATCTCATGGATTTTACTGAGTACTTTGAGAGCCATTGTCATTATTGGTGGTTTCTCTCACACTTGTTAACAATTTACATCATTCGACTGGTAATCAAGTGGTTTCTACCATGTTTGACTTCAACACATTCATTCGCATGGATAGAATCGTACTATTTCGAGAAGTAGAAATGAAGACCCTGGATCTAGTTTCCACCATCCAGGTTGCGAGGAATTTTGTATTCATTATATTTTAGACTATTCATAAACAGATGGCTGCGTCCATACTGTGTCTACATGTGTCTATACTTGTGATGTATTACAAGATCATTCCTATATCAGAGCAGTATTTAGTTTCTAGTTAGTTTTGATATGAGTATGGGAATGCCTACCTCAGCGATGATATGATCTCATATATATATTTTGCATTGAATGTTTTTACAGGTTCCAACTGGGCTCTCCACAAGATGATCCTCGAAATGATAAAGTACTTCACTCTTCCTAAATGATAAATGAAATCTTCATCTACTACAGACTTCGCACTTTAGGGGGCAATCTGTTACATAAAAATATCGTCACCATGACTATATGCAGTTAGTATGGGTCTATCATCACTGATACTGTCCTCCTAAGCAAGTCTCAGACCTCAGCTCTTCATGTCAAGCTTTGAAAATGAGAGAAAGACATTAAAAATCAATAAAGCTATGGTTCCGCACTTTCTCTCACTTTTGCCTATGGGCCCACACCATTTGTTCATATTGCCTTTGTATCTGCATGCTCTGTCTGTAAAGGGGTGGGTGCGTACCCCTGTAAAAGTAAAAAAGGCGCAAGTTTATTCTAAAAAACTCACTTTGGGTTAATTCTAGATGATTCTAGAAGGAAGTTTGACGTGGATTGTTCGCTCCAAGGTGGTTCATGCATCCCAAAAGAGAAGGAGATAATCCCTTGATAGGAGGAGCTATCCCTTTGAAGGAGGACCTAGTAACTTCCCTCCATTGCACTATAAATTAAGGCATTGGGCTGGTTGCTGGGGAGGGTAGAAGTTGAACATTTTTGAGGGTAAATGTTGATGGAATTGGGACTTCCTAGTTAAAATTGAGAGGAGAGATCACCTACCTTTTGGTTTCATTGGGAAGTGAGTGAAACTTGTCAAAGTAGAGGAGACTTCTTGTCGGACCCTGCGAGGAGCTTGTACAGCATCAAGGCAGAGGTTGTAAAGTTATTCTTTGATTTGAATTAATACAATTAGATTCATTTTTCTCAACAAATTGTCTTATGTGGTTTGTTTCATAATCTCCTTGATCATTATGATGAATATGCTTTATGATATTGGCTTTTCAAGTGATATTTAATTTGTTTTCTTGTTTGTGTTTGTAGATTTACTTCAAGGAAGCTGATTTGGAGCGAGGGAGTGAGGCTTCCACAAAATGCATTGGACCCAAGGTAGGCCTAAAGCACTTGTTTGCCTTTGTTTTTAGTTGCATATTTAGATAAAGATAGTTTTTGATTGGCTTGCTTGTCACTAGATATCTTTAGATACTAGGAAGGTCGATCTTGTCCGCAACCTCGACTCATTCCGTGTGACAAGTATGGAGCCCAGCAACCTTATGGTTTCCAGCAATCCCAGGGGCAAGCTTAGTTTGCCCCATACCAAAATTATCAACAAATGCAGATGAATCCTTATCAGAATTACCAACAACAATATGTTGCTCCTGTAGGTCAAGTTGGTAATCAATGGGGTGTTGGGGGGAAAATCCAGGGTCAACCATCCAGTTATGGCTATAACCCCTATATACAGAATCCCTATGGACAGAACCCCTATGGGCCAGGTTCGTCCAGACAAAATCAATGAGGGTAACCAAAAATTGGTTGGAACCCTAGTGCTACCCCTTACCCACGGCCATAGATGTCCTTCAATCCTCCCTTCTTAGCAACATTGGAACTGCCAGATGTGTCCAAATTGACTAATGATCCTATCCTTCATAATCCATTCTGGCCACCAGTTCCAACCAAGATTCCCGGTGATTGTCCCAAGTTCAATGGCAAAGCTAGAGAAGACCCCCAAGCCCACATTATGACTTATCATCTCTGGTGTTCGTCAAATTCGTGGCTTGATGATTCAGTTCGGCTTCGCCTTTTTCAAAGGACTCTCACTGGCTCTGCTGCTAAGTGGTATAATTAGCTAGCCCGCAAATCTTTTCAAGATTTTAACTCATTGGCAATGGCATTTTTAACTCATTTTCAGTTGCCAATTCGGTATGAGACGGGAACGCATCTCCTCACGTCTCTTAAGCAGGACACGGCCATGCACATCTCCGATCATATACATGAATGGAGGCGGTGTCATCATTTGATTAAATTTTGGATTCTTGATTAGCTCCTAACCGATTGGTTTACAACCTCCTTTGTCCCTACGATCGCACAGAACATCGCTATGGGGGCATGTGTAACTGAAGAGAAGGATATCGCGCGTGCTCAGTACCTTGACTTGGTTTATTCCTAGTCAGGTACCCTATATTATTATTTTCTTGATGCCCCGAGGCCGAGAACTTCCAAAACTCTGCCAAAGCCATCTATTTACAGTGTCATTGGATCTGTAAATCTGTCCTCTAAGAAATCTTCCACGAACCCTGGGAAGCAAAAGTCGAATGCCTCGAACGAAAAGACTTCTCAGGCTGTGTCTAATTCTGGTAATACTTCCAAGGTTAACGTCGTCCAGTCCACCATGACGGATAAATCCTCGAAAGGAAAGAAGAAGGGAAAAGGGAAAAATAAAGCTGATCAACCTAAGTAGGATTCCCCTAAACCTCCACCCGAGGAAGGAGCCAAACGTAAACCCAAGTATCCTTGTCTTATCTGCGATGAGGATCACTACACCAAAGACTGCCCAAGGTGGTCCGAAGTTAGTCGTTTGTTGAAAGGTGCTCCTGGGACTCATGTGGTGCCATAAGAACCTTTCCCCTCGCAGCAAACACAAATGGTGGCTGACCCATCCCAATCTTCTTCTCCCTTTGGTTCTCAAGTGTTCATGGCTAGAACGATTCCCATTCACATTACTACTCGAGCAAAAGAGTATCTGTCACCTGCTGGGAAAGAGCGCTCCTTTGCCCAGTTCTGGTCCGCTCCATATTGAGAGACCTAGCACTGAGATGCCTATTCGACCCCCTCCTAAAGGTGTACTCCGGAGATATTCTTACAACCCTAATGCTCATGCTGCTTAGCATTACAACATCATTGAGGACTTAGCTCAGGCTCCGTTGGCTATGTCTGCTCTTGAAGTTCTCCAAAGTTGCCCCCCCAGAGGAAGTCCTTGCTATCGGCCATCGGTGGCATCGACCCGGCCGACTTGGATTTGATTACTTTTGATCTCGAGAGCCATGTACCAAGACTGCCTCACCAGATTTCCTTCCTTATCTAAGTCATCATCAATTCTAAAATGATTCATCGTACGGTTATTGATGAAGGCGCTTCAACTTGCATCATGTCTGTTGCCTATTGGAAGGCTATTGGTTCTTCAACTTTGAGTTAACCTCATACAACCTTGGAAGCCTTTGATGGGAGAGAGTCTCGCCCTTATGATATCCTCCATGGTTTTCCTATTACTTTGGCAGGGAAGACTGTCGAAGTGGAAGTTGAAGTCGTTGATGCTAATCTAACTTACAACCTCCTTTTGGGTCGAAGCTGGACATATGCCATGCGAGCCGTGGCTTCATCTTTATTTCATGTCATTCGTTTCCCTCATCAGGGGAAGATTGTCACAGTAGACCAGCTCTCTTTCTTCTCCTCCTCTTCTGAAGGCAACGTGCCTTTTGTGGAGCATACCTCAATTCCATTAGAGAGTGTGGGAGCTGGGCTCTTTAAAGATCCTGCTCTAATGGGTGTCTTTTCACTCCCACCTCTGAACGTTGCTCCTATCAATATGATTTCGGTTCGTTCTGATCCTTGGGTTCTTCCCCCCATTGACCAAATAGAATCATGGGGCGATGAGATGCCATTGAGTCCTACTGAGCTCAACTACGTTGAGATCGTTTCTGTATCGGCTTCTCCTCCTGAATCTGCTTCTTTGAGCAGAGCACTTGACTCGTATGCTCATTCCCCTTGGCTTGGCGACTGTTACACAGTAATTTGTCACCGTTGGTCACCGTCCTTGTTACCCTTGTTTTTGTACATTGGAGGACACATTTATGGACCTGTGACCAGTGACATAACCTAAAAACACTTGCATCATGTTCCCCTGAGTATGTACTTCATGTTCCCTGAAGACACCTTTTGCAGATTATCCCTAAAAAGTGCCCTTTTTCCATTAGCGCGGGTTCACAGTGTCTTACCCACGCCAATGAATCAGTTCCTTAAAAGGGGGCACGCCCATTGATGCTCTATCATAGAGCAAAGCCCGTGCCACCTAAATTTGGTTATGATTTTTGGCCAGCGCGCACTCATATGTTTTTTCCTCTCTGTTCATGGAGTTCTCTAAGGGAAAAATCCTCATGATAGAGGTCGAGTTTCATCTTTTTATCCATGAAAACTAAGTTCAATGGCTTTTCAGGGATAATGCTAATCCTCAATAGGCGTCCTGATACAATGCATATTCCTCCCTTATCCATCTATAAATAACTGTCCTCCTGCATTAAAACAACTAGTTTTTCTGGAGCCATTATGAGTGCTGAAGTAATGCTGGAGTGATAGTGAGAATTGTAAAGTATAGAGAGGTTATGCTGCTGAAATATTGAGAGAGAAAAGGTGTTTGCAAGGCGTGTATAGCTGCTCGCCCAGTCAGAGGAGGTTCAACGTCAGAACATTGGTTGTAATCTTTCTCTGTTTTTACTCATTAATAGACGACTATCATTATGGTTCCACTCATGTGTCTTTATAATGGATGTTTGAGTTGTATCCTTTCTGACTGATACATAGTTGCATTTCCCGGATTTTATGCTTGTATTTGTCTTGTTCTTTGCATGTGAAGGTGTCTATTCACGAGGATCGTGAGGATTGTGACCAGCC
>APFE030205530.1:13640-26930 GCA_000404065.3 Pinus taeda | reverse complement strand
AGGGAAGAGGAGGTCTTTGACATCCTTTTGACCTATCATGATGGGCCTTGTGGAGGTCACTTTGCAGCAAAAAGGACAACATTCAAGGTGTTGCAAGCAGGCTATTATTGGCCTAGTCTTCATTAGGATGTGAAGAAGTATGTTAGTCAGTGTGATTGGTGCCAGAGGATGGGAAAAATGACTCCAAGAGATGAAATGCCCCTGTTAGTGTCGGTATCTTCATCCCTCCGTTAGTGATCAAATTCTCTTGTTGCATTGCATGTTAGGTGTCTCACTCGATTAGCTACATCCCATTAGGGTCATGGATCATCTGACGGTAGTGGCTTATTATACATTTCCCCTCATGTTCTTTACCTTCTAGCCCATTTTCATTTATCCAGACCATCTGCAGTCAATTTTTGTCTTTAAATTTGCAAAAGTCATTTTTAGCGTTTTAGGTCTCATTAGGTCTAGGGTTTCATCAATAAAGTATTGTAAATTCTCAATAAAGGTCAGCAGGTGCATGAGGAGGTCAAATAAAGTTTCAGCAACAATAATTTCCATAATCACATGCTCAGTGATTGATTTTTCCTCAAAACTCTGTTTTGAGGAAAAACAAAGTTTTTATGTTTTTATGTACAAATTTGATGTAATTTCATTTTTTCCATATGTAATAACTTCAGTGGCAACCCTGGTCACCTTGCCAAGCCTCTGCAACTCCATCACCTGCAAGGAAAACAAAAGTCAAAGCATTCAGTCCATCAAAGGCAAAATAAAGCAAACTGCCCAAAAATAGAGTTTTAAAAGCAAGTCAAAGGCAAACATTACAAAGTGGGTTTTTATAAGTGAAAAATTAAAATCCTATGTACATAAACCATTTCTCATGTTAGAAGTTCATTTGTATCCAAAGGAGAAATAGTTAGCAATTGAAAAGTCAAAAATTGCAAAGGAGGCGAAAACCACAGTGAGTTTGGCAGTTTCAATGGCGCGGCACATTGGGTTTGGAGTGCAACACATTGAAAGGGCACATCACATTGGGCCGCACTCTGCAGTGTAAAACTTACATGGGCGTGATGCATTGAGAGGACGCGACGCACTGGGTTTGTGGCATGGTGCACAGGGCTACAACCCGATTTCATTCACAACCTCATCCCAAACTGCCAAATTTGTTAAATCCTTACTTGTTCAAGTAAGTAAACATTCCTCCATGATCAATGAGTGAGTTTATCTTGGTGCTTATGGTGATTTAATGGGAAAAAATCAAAACCCTACTTCCTTGCATTTCTTGAAAAAAACACTTGCATAGGGTTTATGAATTGTATTTCTTGCTGCTAATTCCACTCTTAGCCATTTCTCACTCCTTCACTCCTTCATTCCCTCATTCATTTTCTCCCTCTCTTTACATCCCCATCTACCCACTTCCTAAACCCCATATCCCTAAATCCCACTATCCCAAACCCTAGTTAAAAATTCCCAAACCCTAATTGTTGTCCCAAGAGCCTGAATATTATTCCCTAAACCCTTCTATTCCCAAAAAACTTGTCAACAACATTCCTAAAACCCCTCATACATATTCCCTCCACAGTCCCTCATACGTTCTTATCTTTGGTAGCAAAAACCTAAAGACACCATAAAATATCTTCATACTCATCTAAGAAAACTCAAACATTGGCAAACATGGAGTCACATTCTTCCTATGATAGAGATGAGGAGACACTCAATGATTCTTCTAGAGAAATGCATGCACCAAGGAGACCTCACAAGGGTGGTAAACATATACAAGAGGAACCTACTTCACTTGCCGAGCTGTTGGCCTGTCCTCTTGCTGTCACATGCTTTCAACACCAATCTTTTTATCAGTTCTGTGAGATGGTAGAGAGAGTCAAGTACCATCATGAGTTGGCCAGATTGTTTGTGCTCCATCTTCATAATGGTCAAGTCTCTTTGGTAGGTGTGACATTCACCTTAACACTTGAGACTATTTCTTAAGGAGCTGACATTCCAAATGTCGGTGAGAAGTGGAATAAAAGGCAGCTGATTGATAGAGAGCATTATGAGCCTTACATCAAGGCCGGTTATCAGAGGCATATCAGTAGATTTTTTCCCTTCAGGTATATGAAGGACACATATGCTCCCTTGATGAAACTCATAATTAAATATTTCAGTTGTGAGGGCCGATTTTCTCGCCTATATGCCTATCACATCAGATTGTTGATGCACTTTACTAGGGTGAGAATGATGAATCTCCCCTATTTTATTTGCCAGAACATTGAGAAGATGGCCACCTTAGTGCACAGGAAGCCTCCTTAGTAGCAGTATAACAACATATATCATTTTTCACTAATCAAAATTGTGGTCTTGCATCAGCTTGGTTTACATAACATCTCATGGGAGGATTTCATTTCACATGAGGTCTTTACAGGTCCTCAAGTATCCCCAGTAGTTTTTCATGAGAAAGGAGAGCCTTCACATCAACAGGAGATTCATGAGACACAAACCACTAGTGTGCTAGTGTTTGTCACCTACCAAAAGGGCACTAGAAGATTGTTTACAACAACAAAACGAGTACTATCTCCACCCGGATTGGAACGGGTCTTGTTTCCTCCATCAGTAGAGTAGGTACAGGACAAGGGAAAGCAACCATTACATGATGAGTGGCCTTCAAGAGGACAAGAGACAGATTTCATTCTTATTCAGGATGATGACACCGATTTGGGCTCACAAAGCTCAAAGCTTAAAGAGATCATTCGGGAGCAGCAAGAAGACATTCATGATTTGTCTCTCAACCTAGAAAGAGCCAAGTGGATAATAAAATATCTAGAGTAAAGAAATAAACAGCTGGAGGATCAGCAAACCATTATGGAGCTACAAAACATACGAGAAAACTGATAAGCTGCCAAGAGGAGGAAAGTCAAGCTGACACCACTTGAATAAGAAACTGATGCTGATCATGAATCTTGGCTTGAGAGCACAAATATCCACTTGGAAAAGTTGCTAGAGAAGGCAAATAGAGAGAAAAATATGCTGAAGCACATGGCCTACCACTATTTTGCGAGAAACAAAGTGTGCAAAGCAAGAATCAGGAACTTGAAGGCCAAGTTGAAGAAAGCATCAAGGAAGCGAAAAGGGAAAGATAGACTCCAGATCTTGGCTGAGGCTTACTTGGCCCAACACAATACTTAATGAAGGACACTCAACCCAAATTTCAAGAAATTTGGGATGCTTTTTGCAATTTTGAAATTTTTGGCCTAAAAAACAAGTTTTTCTGTCTAATGCGCCGTGCCACTTGGCGTGCGCTTTTGCTAGGAATCTCCTTTTGAGGAAAACTCAACATTTTTGGATTTTTCATGGAAAAATATGAATGTCCACAAATGGCCAAGAAATTTTGATAGGTTTTGAGCTTCCAAAAAGGTCAAAAACACCTCAAAATTGACCTTTCTGCCCCTTTTTGGACACACAAGAAGCAGTGTTGGGAGAATTCAGGTTTGGAGGGGAAAATGGAGGCCAAATTCAGAAATTCCACTTATTTTGGAAAGTAGACAGGAAGAAATTTCCAAAAATCCCACTTGGAGAAAATTTGATGCACGGGAAGGCCTCCAAAATCAGCTTCAAAAAGGTGCTATGCATAGGGAAATCAACGCGATGCATAGGAGGAAATTTGCTCAATTTGGTCAAAAAACTCTGTTTTTCGCCTAGTTTCCTCACAGTTTGAATTTTCTCTTTCTAATAGTCAAACTCATGATGTAATGTAATGTGACTTGATGGATTTTGATGTAATTATGCTAAATTTTCACTCATAGAGGTAGATTCATCTATGAAAAGGTAGTTTGCAATTGAATGAATCAGTTCCCTAGTTTTTAGAGGCAAGTCGTTCCACTGCCTACTTTTTAGTTCTCAGTTTAGACTTTGTTGGAACAGCGCCTAAACTTATGAGTTCGACCCCTAGAGGCTAGGATTAGTTGTTGGTTGCCTATGTCTACTTGTTTTTTAGTCATTAGAAAAGGTTGGACTTTTGGGAAAGCTTGGAGCTTCATTGTATACTCATTTCAGGAGTTTGACAAAGGAATAGACCAAGGTTTGTAGCACTTTATGGGATTCTTGTGGCATCTTGATTTGGTATTGTGTTTCCTTATGTAATTGTAAGTTTACATGTTTTTTATGTATGCCATCATCTCTCTTTTTTTCATCTTAACTAAATCAAACAAGGATAAAGGTAGAATTCATTGATTTGCGGTGCTCTACCTAGGGTTTGTTTAGTTATTTATGTTTTCAGCTCTTTGAAGAGGATCCCTGAGACTTTCATGCCCTCTTCAAATCCTCACTAGTGTAAAATCTCTCCATATTACTAAATTTGAAGTACTAAACCATTTTCCTACCTCACCCCATACAGATCTTTGCAAAACTGAGCCTCATTCCTCGGACCCAAATCATCCTTTCACATTTGAGCCAACAAAACATCATCAAATTCAATCCAAATCTTCTAAACATATACCTAGCCTAAGATCAGTATTCAAATTAGTCATCTCAAGCCTCATTGATCATATTTTACTGAGATTGACAAAGGAGAGAGCCCTCTCCCAACCTGGTAGGGCTAGCTACCAGGTTAAGCGTGGTTTGATGTTACCCTAGATCCTACCTTTCTTAGCTTTAGGTAGATTTAGGCCCTAACATAGTGGCGACCATACTGGGGAAGAAGTTGTTTGTTTTTTAGTGTTCTTCATTTTATAAACTACAGACGGAGCTTGAAGTTATGCCAGGGAGCCTTTGAACTACACATTACTTTGCGAGTGCATAAGTAGATAAAAGCTTCTTTAGTCAATCTCCGCTGTATTATTATAAATGAAACATCTGACTTGTAAATTGCCCCAGTACATCTAAAAATTCTAAACTTTTGGATGATGAGTTTAGAATTTGACAGGCTGAACAAGTTGATAATGTCCATTTGATTTCTTGGAAATAATAACACATTGGCTTCCAAAAGATACACCAAAGCAAATCCTGATCCTGATCCACCCGCTGTGTATGAAAATCCCAATCTTATTCTGAGAATCCTTCGCCGAGAAAGTTTTGTTATTCCTGTGTTTAGATCTCATTCAAGCTCGATTGTTTTTAATATCTTGAAGATCTTGAGTTTGATGAACATTCTAATATGTCATTGTTTGAGACTAAATCTGAAAGTGCTATTGGTTCTACTGTCCTAAATCCAGAGTTTGCCAAAAATCTTGAAACTGAAAAGGCCAATAAATCAATTGATGATTATATTTTGAAACTTCAAACTTCCATTGTGGCTACAAACATTCCTAAGTTCTTAGAGTCTGCATCAGCAACTCTTGGGTCATATGCTATTGCATCTAGTTCAAAAATTCCTACCAAAACTCCTTTCATTCCCACCATTCCTGTGGAGCCTTCCGTATCTGATCAGAAATCTGTAGTGTTGTCACCTCCATCCACTCCTTCCACCACTCAAACATCAAAAATATCTTCACCTCCATCCACAGCTCATTGGTGGGCCCCAGTATTGCAGCAATAATGCTGCAACTCCTGGAACTCCCTTCTTTAATTTTATCAACCCGGTAGTTCGTAACAAACTTGGAAGCGACGGTGCTGTATGCACAAGTACTAGCCCTTGACGCAACTGCCACTTGGTTAGCTTGCACAAATCTGCTAGGAGCTTAAGCCAACTTCTATGAGCTCCTGGAAGAAGCTTTTTAACTGATGGATGAAAGCTAACTCAAAGGAAGCTAATCTACTTGCGGAAAGAAACCGAAAGCCAAAAAGAAACGCAAACCCTAGCAAACCCTAATTCTACCAGCTAGTCCTACTGATGCAAGAAGGAAGATGCAAGCTACTGAATGAGATGCCATTGACTTCAGAAGGTAAAATGCATGTGTCTAAGCTACTTTTATAATGAAATATTAAGAAAACATCTTTTTGTATTTTTGAATGACTTTGTAGGATTATTATGCATGTGCTTTTACTGTTTTTGACTGTGCAGAGGTGGATCGGCAGAAGGAAATTCTTGCACGAGGTTGGGAAGGTTAGAAGAGGTCCTAAGTGGTCCTCAGCACCCTTCCTAAGAGTTTCACAGAGTTTGGCTATCAAGAAACCTCATTCGTGAGCTTCTACAAGAAGTCTGCAGGGGTTCTACAGGATGTTTTGGAATTTCTATAGGATGTTCTGTAATTTTCTACAGGATGTTCCGAAAAGTGGATTTTGGAGGGTTGATGGAGGAAAAATGGTGGGAAAGTGGAAATGGAGGTTGGATAATTATGTTAAGGGGTCAGGACCTGGCGCATGAGGCTAAGGAGCGATTGGATTTGGTTCAAGGATGGAGGAAGCGATGATGCACAAGGATGTAGAAATTAGGGCAGGGTGGGAAAAGTATGGCAAATGAAGGGTAGGAATCATGGATTAAGGGTTGGAGTAGATTATCTGATGGAGGAAAGGTATATAGAGAGGTAATATAGGTGATGTGCACACAATTTTCTAAAACTGACCAAACAAAGACTATGCAAACCCAAGATCTAGCTATCTTGACCTAATTTGACCTAAATAACAACAAGGAAAATGAACAACAGTTTATTTGCAACGAAATAATGTGAAATGCTATGCAAACTAAGCAATCAAGACTCTGAACATGTAACCAACTTCTGCAAATAAAAATCGAACACTGATGATTGCATGGTGAAGCAAAGACTGTGTTTTTGTTGGCAGCAAGGTCACCTTGATCCCAGCTCCTGATCCCGCTGAGGGAGAGGTGAAATCAGAGGTGCTTGATGGCCTTTTTCTGAAGCTCTTCCCTGTTAATAGCCTATCAACTCAATATGAACATAAAAATCCTTTTTAATCATCAAAAGCAATCTAAATAATAAAGCAAGATTTAAATCTAAATAACAGATTTTATTCTAAGAATGCAACAAAAACACATAAAGGTAAACAAAGGAGGTACTGGGCACTTGAGATGGGCTAAACACTAAGAGCTACAGCCTCCTAAGAGAGATTTAGAGCTGGTGCAAAGCTGGATTCATCTTTATTGAGTAAGAAAAGAAGAGTTACATCAAAAACTGTCCACAAGGGAAAGCTTGAGGAGGTGCTGAAATGCAAAGCTAATCTACTGACTAAAATCGAACTACAAACTAGCTAACTTCTACCTACAAAGTGACTAACTACTAGCTAACCAAAATGAGGCCCTAATCCATCTTATTTATACAAATTGAGGATCCCAACAGTCCTCCTAAACTTTAGGGACTCGGCTGCGCAAAACTTGCAGTTAATAGCAGTCCTACTTGACTTGCTTGGCTGCCCTTGTGATAATCGTTTTGGTGGCCGTTGAAATCCGAGCCGATGGTAGAGAATTCAAGGTAAGAGCCCATAAATGAAGGGGACACCTTCCTACAAATCCTCTCCACGAATTTGGCTGCCAAGTGCTCATTTAAACCTTTGATTTTGTCTCCAAATTGACCAAAAAGACTGCACAAAGCACACATTAGAGTTGTTGGCATAATGACTAACCCAATTCACTCTATTAGCATAAATATAATAAAAAAGATGCAATAAACTAATGAGAATGGTGGAGTAAGTTGAATTAGGAGGTTGAATGAGCCCATATAATTATCCATTTTTGGGGCTCATCATCACCCCCCTACTGAAAGTGTTTCTCATCCTCTGAGCAACCAATCTATCTCTTCATCTTTGATGGCCCTGGTGGCCTCCCTGTCATTCCAAGCTTCTGAAGTGATGTCCTCTTCTTGGTCATGAAACCATGGTTTTCTTCCTACTTCTTCCCACTCCCTGTGCTCCTTTTCTTAGAGAATTCTCAGCTTCCTGTAGAATTGTCTCAGCATCCTGTAGAGAGGCCTTTGTGTCCAACATTTTCATTCTTTATCTCTAAGTGGATGTCTTCGGGCTTCCCCGCTCATAGCTGATGGATATCTTTGAAGGAGGCTCCTCCTTTTGTTTAGCCTTTGTGTCCCTAATGACAATTTTCTCCTTTAACTGTGGTTTGGGTCTGCCCACTTTTATCTGTGTGCTCCTTTTTCACTTTAAATTACATGGAGGTTTGCCTCTTTCCCTTCCTTTTTGGTCCTGGAGGTGTGCTAATGGTGGCAAGCATGGCTGCTGCCTCCCTGGCCAAAATCTCAGGCGATTTTCCCTTTTTGTTCCTCTATTTCTAGACTTCCTGTAGAAAGTCCTGTGCTAACTGTTTTCTGGCTTCCTGTAGAAACGGTTTTCATGCTTCCTGTAGAAACTGTTTTAATTGTTTTGGTCTGTTTGGCTGGATGTGGCTCTTCCTCCTTTTTTCCTCTTCTTTCATCTTCTCTGCCTCTGTTAGCTTGCTTCCTCACGCTCTATTTTGGCTTTCTTCTCATTTTGTTTAGCTTCTGCCTTCTCTGCTGTAGTCTTTTTCTTTTCTGTTCTTCCTTTGTTTTGCTCTATGCTTGAATGATTTGTGCTCCCTCATCATTGGTTTTTTCACATACTTCAGGCTTGATTCTTCCCTAGAATTGCATCACTTCTTTTGCATAAACATGCAACAAATAAAACTATTTGTTTTCTTCTTCTCTTGAAGCCATCAATTTTGCAAAAACTCGTGTTTTCTTCTAAAAAGATAGCTCATTGCTCCTCTTGTAAACTTGTTATTGCTCCTAGAATTTCGTGTTTCTCACAACAACAACTTCCAATTTTTCCTCTCTTCAAACTTTTCCAACCTGAATTTGCTTCTTAGTTTTTGAAAAGAAATCAATTTTTTTTGACAGATCAGAGAACAAATAACATAGTTTTTTTCTTCTAGAAAGTGGACAGTCTTGCAAATTCATTCTTTCACATAGGCTTAGTTCCTATGGTTGCATCTCTCTTTTCAGAAGAAGGTGAGAAAGAAGAAGTCAGACTTCAAACTTTTCCAACCTGAATTTTCTTCTTAGTTTTTGAAAAGAAATCAATTTTTTTTTACAGATCGGAGAACAAATAACATAGTTTTTTTCTTCTATAAAGTGGATAGTCTTGCAAATTCATTCTTTCACATAGGCTTAGTTCCTATGGTTGCATCTCTCTTTTCAGAAGAAGGTGATAAAGAAGAAGTCAGACTTCAAATGCAGAGGGAAAAAAGAACTATGTAGAACTCAGAAAATATGCAAGCAGACTTTTCACCTTTTCTCAATGTGCAGGCAGACTTTTCCTCTCATTTTTTAATTTAATTCCATGTTCAATTCACCATTTTGCACCAAAAAATCATGCACAACAAATTTTCCCCAATCCTACCTCGTTTGGAGCTTGAAATTCGCCAAAAATCCCAGGTTTTCTTTCTGCATGGTTGTTTTCTGCGTTTCCTGTAGAAGACTTCATGTAGAATGAAACCGCGTTTCCTGTAGAGCACCCCTGCACCTCTGAGTGAGCCTAATACGCAGCAGAATCTCGAAGACAGGTAGAGAAACTGGTGGAGGATGACTAGTTAATCATTTTGTGCAAACTTCAGTTGAGGATGTGGCAAGTGCAAATAAACAGCAGTTCGTGAGTTTCAGCCGAGCGTTCTTTAATTGCTACGTGACTTGTGGTTAGGGAGTGAAGTGGCCAAGTGTATGTGGCCACATGTAGATGGTAGTGTTGTTCATAAACTGTTTGTTTTCCCCCTGTAACCACTGCCATCAATTTCATTGAGGTTTAAATGGCCAACACTACCTATTTTTTTTTTTTAATTTCACGTGAGTTGTCTAACATGTACGCTGCATGATTCCTAGCCGAGCGCTAGAGAATTGGACAAGGAACTATCGGCTTAATACCACCACTTCATTTGTTGTGCACTTTCGAATCATATTGATGCAAATAGAGGCACTGGTTTAGACACATACCTGTAAGTTGACATGTTGCTGGGTTTGTTTCTGCTGTTGCATGCTCATATTCCATTGCTGCATGCTTGGATCCTTTATGCTATAAGCTTTTTGCTATCTGTTGTGTGGTTATTTTTCTTGTGCAGGTATCCTTTGGCCAGATCTAAGCTGTAGGAGCTCGTTTCCACGTTCAGACTTGCACCCTTAAGCTGTTGATGTTGAATTTTAACAAGACAGAAACTTGTTTTCGCCATTGCTCCCGAACGATAGACCATATCGATCTAAAACTTATTGAGCATGTTCCTATCATCATTATGCACCTCCCATAGCAAAATCTCGATCAATAGATGCACAGATTTTGAGAAAAATAGGAAATCGCTTAAGATTACAGAGACCAATTTCTCGGAAACCGTGCATCAGAATCGGCTAAAACAGCTTGGGTAGGTTACTATCACCCATATGCATCTCCCCATGAAACAGGTTTTGAAATGGATGCACGGATATGGAGAAAATGCAAAAATGGCTGAAGGTGATGGAGGCTAATTTCTTGGAAACCGTGCACCGGAATTGGCTTAAATTACTCGGGCGTGTTACCATCATCCCTATACAACTCCCTATAAAACAGTTTTGTAAATGGATGCACGGTTTTCAAGTTATGGAAAAAATAAATTCTGTTCTATGTATTTTTTTCTTCAAAGCATTCTGCAAGTTTTTGCATGGTAAGAAAACTAAGCTTGGGCTGTGATGCAAGCATGGAGATGATGGAGGAGGAGTTTGAAGATTGTAGGAGGACTTCTGAACCCTTGAGGAAGCTATCATGTTCGCCAAACTACCTTTTTGCAATCCATTTTTAGCTTCTTGTAATTTCTACAAGAACTTCCTGTAGAAAAAACAATTTTCATAAAAGAAGTACAATTAGGTGGAAAAAATGATGGAAAAGGGTGAGGGATGGAAACATGGATGTACGCAAGCCTCATGGACATATTCCCAGCCTTCGGGTCCTCTTTGGAGATCAATTTGGTTTTTTTGTAAGTTTCCTGTAGAAGACACAGAACTTCTTGTAGAAAACACAGTTTTCATAAAAGAAGCACAATGAGGTGGAAAAAATGATGGAAAAGGGTGAGGAATGGAAACATGGATACTTGCAGGCCTAACCAATAGACTCCAAGCTTTAGATTTCCTTCCAAAATCGAATCTGGCTCGCCTGAAAGTTCTACAAGATGTTTCCTGTAGAAATACAGAACTTCCTGTAGAAATGCTTGTAGCTTCCTGTAGAAAGCCCATAACTTCCTCTGTCTTTGTTTTGAGCGATCCTCCTGACCTGCAATGTACTTCTTGCAACCTGCAATTATTCAATGGAAATTAGGTTTACTTTTTCTTTTTTTCTTTTCTTCTTTTTTCTCTTTTTTTTTGAAAACAACTAAGGCGCCTCATGGAGGTTTTCACCCTAATTGCCTGCCCTAGGCGCCTCCAAGGGAGGTTTTCACCCAAGGATCTTATTCTTTTTTTCTTTTCTCTTTTTTCCCAACTCATTGACCACCTCATGGAGGTTTTCAATCAATGAGCCAACTTGAGGCACCTCCGAGGAGGTTTTCACCTTAGATTTTTATTTTCTTCTCATTTTCATTTTTTCTCTCTTTTTTTTTTTTTTACCCTACCCTACTTGAAAAACAAAATCATTCTCAAGTATAAGAATACTTCCAATGGAGCCATGTGCACATCGATACTAGAGACAAAATGATGTGGAAGCTTGAAATGTAGGCTTTGACAGCTATCTGGACTTCAGAGACCAAATGATTTGACTTTGAAGGGATCAAGCATAGCTGAGGAAGAGAGTACCGCTGCAACTTAGTGACCGTCTGGAACCATATCTCAATATAGCTCTAATATCCTTGGTCCTTTTTCTGATTTGGATCATTCTTCATGTCACCTTCTACCATGACCTTCTCATCTTCCTCTTTTTGCTGATCTTTCTCCTGAGTACATGGAGGATTTGATGGTAACCATGAGGGAACTCTCTCGATCTCTGATTCTAATGTCTTCTCTTCATCAAGTGCAGCCCATGGTTCTTTGATCTCCTCTTTTGAATCTTCTTTTGTTGTATGTGGTCCTTCAATGCTTTCAAGATAATCTCTTTTTTGCAATACTCTTCTTGAGCTATGGTGAAGATCATTGAGCTCAGGAGGATTCATTTGGACAGGTTGTGCCCCAGCTTTGCAAATGGATTGAGCTACTCCATTGTATGGTTTTGGAAATGGCGGTACGAGTAGCTGAGTGGAGGTGGATTTTTGAGATGAATGTGGATGGGGTTATGGTTGGGTAGGTGGTGGAGGTAAATGAGAGGGAGGAGAGTTGTATTGGGGCATCCACCCCAGATAAGGTACATTCCACTGAGGCTGTGACTGAGCATAAGAGTGAAACGAACAATTAGTTGGTTGGGCATAATATGGATCTGTGAAGGAACAAGCAGGAGGTGTGAACTAGGAAGGATGAGCAGGGGGACCCCAAGAAGACATGAAAGTGGCTTTATAGGGGTCGTAATAGGTCTCGGATGTCCCTTGCAGTTCCTTCTGGTAAGGTATGGGTCCATGTGACCTCCTTTGGTTCATGAAATAGAGTGGTTCAGTGACTTCTTTGGCCCTTTGATATGCATCTTTGATTCTAGGCAAGGAAGGGTACTGATTTGTAGGATGGTATTCTTCACAGACAAAACACACTTCTATGGAGTACAATGGACATTCATTCCTAGGATGCTTTCTAGTGCACCTGGGACAAAAGATGACCAAAGACCTCTTGGCTTCCTCTTGCTTCTTTTGGAACTGTAAGGTATCTAGTTTCATGGCAAGAAATTGCCCCATATCGCTCTTGAAATCTTCCATTTGATTTGCAAATTCATTTTTGGATAAGGTACCGCTCCAAACATTTCTACTTGTAGCCATTTGGTCCAGAGGAATGTTTCCTTCTTCTTCTCCCTTAGAGGTTCTTTAAATATGCCTTGATGTCCGCCCAGGGGTTCTTCTTAATCACAACCATCGAAGAAGAGAGAAGGTTGGCTGTGTGAAGCAGTGGGGGGTGTTGTGCAAGTATTTTTCTGACTTATCTCTACTCTTACAAGGCATGAAAGAAAATATTTTTGGTTGATTTTTGTTTTTTTCTACTTGTACCTGCCAAACTGAAATAGATTGAACTGCAACTAACTATCTTGCTGAAATGAAAATACAGAATTGAAATGAAAGCAGGAAAGGACTAATCTATTTTTCTCAAATGAAATTGCAGGAATGAAATGCTAGTCTATGCTTGCAAAATTGAAATTGTGGAATTGAAATGCTATTCTATGCTTGCAGAATTGAAATGCTAGTCTAGGAAAGTAGGAAATGTCTAGTCTACTTTTGCGGAAATGAGATTACAAAATGGAAATGAAATAAACTACTTGGCAGAAGGTTGTAGTAGAAAATAGAAGAAAAGCGGCAATCACGAATACTCTGAC
>APFE030205530.1:2263-13327 GCA_000404065.3 Pinus taeda | reverse complement strand
CAAGTCCACTAGGAGCTTAAGCCAACTTCTATGAGCTCTTAGAAGAATATTTTTAACTGATGGATGAAAGCTAACTCAAAGGAAGCTAATCTACTTGCGGAAAGAAACTGAAAGCCAAAAAGAAACGCAAACCCTAGCAAACCCTGATTCTACCAGCTAGTCCTACTGATGCAAGAAGGAAGATGCAAGCTACTGAATGAGATGCCATGGACTTCAGAAGGTAAAATGCATGTGTCTAAGCTACTTTTATAATGAAATTTGAAGAAAACATGTTTTTGTATTTTTGAATGACTTTGTAGGATTATTATGCATGTGCTTTTACTGTTTTTGACTGTGTAGAGGTGGATCGGTGGAAGGAAATGCTTGCAGGAGGTTGGGAAGGTTAGAAGAGGTCCTAAGGGGTCCCCAGCACCCTTCCAAAGAGTTTCACAGAGTTTGGCTATCAAGAAACCTCATTCGTGAGCTTCTAAAGGAAGTCTCTAGGGGTTCTACAGGATGTTCTGGAATTTCTACAGGATGTTCTGTAATTTTCTACAGCATGTTCCAAAAAGTGGATTTTGGAGGGTTGATGGAGGAAAAATGGTGGGAAAGTGGAAATGGAGGTTGGATAATGATGTTAAGGGGTTCAGGACCGGCGTATGAGGCTAAGGAGCGATTGGATTTGGTTCAAGGATGGAGGAAGTGATGATGCACAAGGATGTAGATATTAGGGCAAGGTGGGAAAAGTATGGAAAATGAAGGGTAGGAATCATGGATTAAGGGTTGGAGCAGATTATCTGATGGAGGAAAGGTAGATAGAGAGGTAATATAGGTGATGTGCACACAATTTTCTGATACTGACCAAACAAAGACTATGCAAACCCAAGATCTAGCTATCTTGACTTAATTTGACCTAAATAACAGCAAGGAAAATGAACAGCAGTTTATTTGCAACGAAATAATATGAAATGCTATGCAAACTAAGCAATCAAGAATCTGAACATGTAACCAACTTCTGCAAATAAAAATCGAACACTAATGATTGCATGGCGAAGCAAAGATTGTGTTTTTGTTGGCAACAAGGTCACGTTGATCCCAACTCCTGATCCCACTGAGGGAGAGGTGAAATCAGAGGTGCTTGATGGCATTTTTCTGAAGCTCTTCCATGTTAATAACCTATCAACTCAATTTGAACATAAAAATCCTTTTTAATCATCAAAAGCAATCTAAATAACAAAGCAAGATTTAAATCTAAATAGCAGATTTTATTCTAAGAATGCAGCAAAAACACATAAAGGTAAACAAATGAGGTACTGGGCACTTGAGATGGGCCCAACCCCAAGAGCTAAAGCCTCCTAAGAGAGATTTAGAGCTGGTGCAAAGATGGTTTCATCTTTATTGAGAAAGAAAAGAAGAGTTACATCAAAGACTGTCCACAAGGGAAAGCTTGAGAAGGTGCTGAAATGCAAAGCTAATCTACTGACTAAAATCGAATTACAAACTAGCTAACTTCTGCCTACAAAGTGACTAACTACTGGCTAACCAAAATGAGGCCCTAAGCCCTCTTATTTATACAAATTGAGGACCCCAATAGTCCTCCTAAACTTTAGGGACTCGGCTGCGCAAAACTTGCAGTTAATAGCAGTCCTACTTGACTTGCTTGGTTGCTCTTGTGATAATCGATTTGGTGGCCCTTGAACTCCGAGCTGATGGTGGAGAATTCAAAGTAAGGGCATATAAATGAAGGGGACACCTTCCTAAAAATCCTCTCCACGAATTTGGCTGCCAAGTGCTCATTTAAACCTTTGATTTTGTCTCCAAATTGACCAAAAAGACTGCATAAAGCACACATTAGACTTGTTGGCATAATGACTAACCCAATTCACTCTACCCTCATAAATATAATAAAAAACATGCAATAAACTAATGAGAATGGTGGATTAATTCAGATTAAGAGGTTGAATGAACCCATATAATTATCCATTTTTTGGGCTCATCACTCATACACCTCATACATCAGCTGCTCCAACTCCTCTTACATCCCCAAGACCAATCGTAAATCCACCTAGAGCAATGGCTGCCTAATACGCACCCCTTGTGTTGCCTCAAAATTTGGATGACGTACAATCTAAGCAAAATTCCATTGTTTGATGGCACTCCTCAAAGTATCACAAATCAACAACATATGGATAGGATGGCAGATTTCTTTGACCTTCATGAGATTGATGCGGAAAATGTGAATATGAGACTGTTTGTACAAACTTTTGGAGGTGAAGTGAGGAAGTGGTTTAGAGCTTTGCCCGCTGAAAGTATCACTACATTGGCTAATATTCAGAGACAATTATTAGATCACTGGGAAGTGAAGAAAAACCCTCTTCAAATCCTTTCCGAATATGAGAACATCAAGAGGAATGTTGGTGAGACTGTTCAATATTATTGTATTAGATTCAATTCCGTTTACAATGCAATTCCTGCTGATATAAAGCCACCTATCGGGCTGGCTTTGATTAAGTTTCCTGATGGTTTCGATCCTGATATGGCCTATCAATTAAGAGAAAGAGATCTGGCCACTTTGGAAGACATGCAGAAAATCGCTGTCAGCATTGAAGCAAATCTGCTTGCCAAGAGAGCTAGAACAAAGGTTGAAAAGAAGGTAACAATAAAGGAAGAGGTTTCTACTTAGATCAAGCTCCATAAGATTGAGAAGATGTTTGACAGATTAACAATTGATAAGCCTGAAGCACAAGTTAGAAATCCCAACTTCCGTGGTCAGCAGCAACCACAATTTATGTTAGGTAAACTTGACTCAGGATAGAGTCAAAGTTGACCAGATTAAACAATGATGGTTTTGGGGCACATGGTATTGTGCACCCATAGTATTCTGCCTGTGGTATTATATGTAATGGAGCTTATAAAATGCTAGAAGGACTTCATTGTAATGCAAGACCTGAAGGTGAGCGGTGAAGGTTCACTTGGTCGGATTGGCAAGGGTTTTGGCCAATGCTAATGAGATCTTATTAGGTTGGGGTTTTCCCAGATAAGCATTTATGTTTATGTGTTTATGGGTGAAGGCTCACTTGGTTGGATTGGCCAGGGTTTTGGCCAATGCTAATGATATCTTATTAGGTTTGGTTTTTCCCTGGATTTGGGGTTTTCCCAGATAAACATTTATGTTTATGTGTTTATGGTTGTTGTTGGTTATTTTTATATTCATTCCTCTCAGTAATTATTTATGTTATGCAGTAAATTTCTTAACAACTAGTTTCAAAGCTAGATATTGGCTTCAAAGGGATTCTTTGATGCTAGGGGTTTCTAGTGCTTGATGAGATCAATGCAACCTCTTTTTAGATCTGGATCTGGAAAATAATGGTGGAACAATCGTACGCGGAAGAACCTCGAGGAGAATGTGTGGAAGATAGTGCTGTAACTGCCAGGGATCGAAGTGCATTTACGATATTTACTAGTTTGGAACATGCTGATGAATTGTTTGGGATTCATGGGGCTATTTAAAGAAGGTCAGCAGAAGAAAATTGCTCATGCGGCTTTGAAAATTGTTCTTTTCTGCTACGTGAGGCCACTAGTGCTAGAATCTACAAGGTTCTCGTCAGACTCACAATTGGAGTAGTTTGATAGAAGTTTTTGAGAAAATCAAATTGAGAGAGGATGGATCAGAATCGCAGTAGCAATTAAAAAAAAAAAATGAAGTCAAAATTATTGCATGTAAATGGGCATACTACTATAAGACCTGGTAAGGCATGAGTACCCCTCAGTGATCACCTGTAAAGTTTGGGTTAGACCTAGGTGATAGGGGGCTGTCGGGTTAACAATACCCCAGGTAAAAACTTTGAGGGGGGTAAGAGCGAGAGTGAGCGTGATTGTCTCACTTAGTAGGTTTGGTTGGAGTTAGTGAAGGAACCCCAAGTCAAGTTTAAAGGGGGAATTGTTAGGTAAACTTGACTCAGGATAGAGTCAAAGTTGACTAGATTAAACAGTGATGGTTTTGGGGCACATGGTATTGTGCACCCGTAGTATTCTGCCCATGGTATTATAGGTAATGGAGCTTATAAAAAGCTGGAAGGACTTCATTGTAATGCAAGACTTAGAGGTGAGCAGTGAAGGCTCACTTGGTCGGATTGGCCAGGGTTTTGGCCAATGCTAATGAGATCTTATTAGGTTGGGTTTTTCCTCGGATTTGGGGTTTTCCCAGATAAACATTTATGTTTATGTGTTTATGGGTGAAGGCTCACTTGGTCAGATTGGCCAGGGTTTTGGCCAATGCTAATGAGATCTTATTAGGTTGTGTTTTCCCCTGGATTTTGGGTTTTCCCAAATAAACATTTATGTTTATGCATTTATGGTTTTTGCTGGTTATTTTTATATTTATTCCTCTCAGTAATTATATATGTTATGCAGTAAATTTCTTAACAATTTAGAATCAAGCAAAGAGAGCAACGAGCACAAGACCAAGCAGCACAACAGCAGGTGAAGACATCCTTACAGCAAAATATTATACATGGTCTAGAATCAAATGATGAAGAGAACGTAATGGGAGAGGAGAATCATTTCTTCACACCCGATGATATGCCAATTTTTATCACTGAAGATGAGGAATATTCCAAGAGCCCAGCTGTACAAAGGGATGGAAATTTCATCTTGGAAAATGAAACAGTTCTTGAAGAAGAGTCTAATGAATATTAGAGAGGGTATGTTATCACTCAGGTTGTCCCTAGTGCTCCTAAATAGGGATACGGCCGAGGTAACCACAAACCAATCTTTGGATTACAGGTTCTAGCCCACCTGTAATCGGAGAGGGCTCTCTCCTTCTGATTCAACCTTAGTTGATGATTTTAGGTTAGCTGTCTGACTTCAAGGGAGTGTTGTTTGTGGTTGGATGGGAGGTAGGATTCTTGAGCAAAGAGGCAAGGTAAGCTGTGATAAGTTTCGAACCATTGGGCATGGAGTCACAAATTGAGGCTTTCTTGCGTTTTCTTGGTCACAAGGGGATACAGAGCGGGATAGCCACACAGGATACAATTATCGGTCTGCTGAAAGTACGGAATGGACATCAGGGATGAAAGGCAAAGGAGAATCATTTCATCATGCTGAAAAAGAGGAGAAATGGATGAATGGGATCCAGGAGCAGTAAAGAATTCCTAAGACATGCACTCATATGTGAAAGAAACGGCGTAAACAAGATAATTTAAGTATACATGCTCATAACTATTTCTGAAGAAAACATCGAGAAATGCAGAAATTGAACTTAAGGTGTAATGAAACAAATCTTAAGCTATTCTTTTTTCCTGCAATTTAGAAGGCAGAACAGTGGCAAAAAAAACATAAAATTAAACAGAGGAGAGGAACACTTATTGGATCATGTAGAAGCACAGGAATTCCACAATCATTCCTTGGCCAAGAGAAAACATCAAGTAGTTTCGCAATCCATGCTTTCAACAATCTTTGATTATGGAAATTATGATAGTTACAGTGCAAGTCTCTGCTCGGAGACAATGCTGGAAAGAAGACTGACCAACAACTACTACCAACCAACCAACCCCTCACAACATTGCTCAGGGTGGTATTTATAAGCAAAATATCGGAAAGACATCATTACAAGTGACCTAGACAGTTCTGCTAGAAAACTCTTCAAAAATCTAAGTGTTGTTGGAATTAAATGCAAGTAAATCTTTTGGGCTGCGTTGGGCGCAGCTGGATCGGAATAGGTGACGAGGTGGCCCTTGGGGGCTAGATGCAGTGCTACTGGAATGATTGTGCTTTGGGAACTGCAGTTTGGCTCTGGTGTGAATTAAATGTGCAATAATTATGATTTGAGAGCTTCAAGTGGCTTCGCCCTCTTTCTATGAATCTGCTGGAAGATATTAAATGTTCTCGTGCTTTGGGCCACTCCTCAAGATTTTCACTGATACTCTTTGCCGCTACATTGATGGATTTCGTCGTCGACTGATACTCTTTGACACGCTTGATGCCTAATGATTTGATCTGATACACTTTAAAGTTTGTGATTAATCTGCTGGTGTCTTTAAACCGGATCCTTTTGGCATGATCGGGCGATTCTCAGGCTTTTTCGGCGCGCAATGGGCTAATAAATCAGAATATTCCCAAAAGATTCCTCAAAATGGCCTATTTCCTGTAGCGATGCGCGATTAGC
Source organism: Pinus taeda (assembly GCA_000404065.3). Lineage (NCBI taxonomy): Eukaryota > Viridiplantae > Streptophyta > Pinopsida > Pinales > Pinaceae > Pinus > Pinus taeda. Next base: position 7,182 of record APFE030205530.1, on the reverse strand, counting down.
ACTTCGTAATCGCGCATCGAAAACTGCCTCTGTTTCTTGTTCTGGAGCTCTGAAGTGTGATTTTTCTTCCTGCGCGAAGTTTCGGCTTTCTGGCTGCTGACATCAGCATGACGTCAGCTGTACGGCGGATGACATCAGCTGTGGTGGGTCCCTGGTACAGAACGACGTGGTGAGGTGCTGATACTGGAGGTAATGCGATAAAGAAGCTCCGATGCGATCGCAATATCGCATCGGTGGGGAACAGAGGGTGCTTGAGTTGGACATTCGGCACTTGCGACCGCCGACCGCCGATATCGCAATATCGCGTCGGGTAGTGACGGATGGGTGACAACCTGCATGGAGAGGAACGTGCGAGGTTGCAATGTGATCTGGCTTTAAGTTTCTACGGAGTGTAAGCTTTGGGCAAAGAAGAGCAAGTGGGTGGGTGCGAAGGGCATTTGAGGTTTCGGAAGGGGTCCGATTACCTCAGAGGGACCTCATACTTTGGAAGGAGTCCATTGTATTTGGGAGATGGTTTGGAGGTCAAGGGTTCTTGCCAAGTTTAAGAGAAACTGAGCAATTCCCGGGGGTACTTATGGTTAATTTTCAACCAGGGGGAAGGATATGTATATAGGGGATGATTTACATAATATTAGTAGGGGGATGGAAAAATATAGGGACCTAAATAATAATGTAAGTGGTTAATATGGAGGTGGTAAGAAAGTGCTAAGTTCAAGAGAACTTGGGCTGTTACAAGGGGGGAAGAACCGTTCTCTGGAGAAAGTACGGAACAACTTTGAGTAAAGCAGATCTTTACCCAAACTAGCATTATGAAAATGATGGAACTTAAGAGGTGTCAAGCAGATCTTGACCTCTTTTGGGGAAGTTAGTTAATGATTGGGGAAAATGGAGAAGGGGGGTTAGTTATACCTCTTTTGAGCTTCTCGCATAGAATTACATGTTGATTGTGTCCTGAATGATATGACACCTGAAAATCTGGAACTGGTCAGCAATTAGGATTCAGCAACCTCAGAACTACCTACCCAGCCTACTTACCTAGCATTTTTTCTTCTTTTGTTCGGGGTGCACTTAGACTTGCAAACCCATCATTCATTTTTCTTTTGATGCTTTCCTATCTATATGCTACCCTTATTTCTTCCAGGGCCCAGATTAAGCTGTTGGGCTCCTCTGCTTCTCTACCTATCTAAGGATCTTCCAAGATTAAACTGTTTGGACAGATTTACATTCTCTATATTCTAAAACATGAAATTTAAACCTAGGGAGACCAAGATTAAGCAGTTTGGACCTCCCTTTAACCGAAAAATTGGCGATATCAGGATAGATTTACAAAATTTGCAAGGCAATTGAATGAACTTGAAGTATCCTTCTTCACTTGGAGACTGTTAAGCAAATATGGAGCATTGCAGCAAGAAAAGTACAACATATTTGGCCTGTCAAATGCCAATCATGAAATATGAATAACCTGCTGCAGCAAGAAGCTAACAGTGGCTCCACTCGGGGATGGCTTCTCCTTGCGAGAAGTCAAGAACAACAGGTCAGAATGCCTTGGTCTTTAGTTTCTTGCTGTTAAATTGTAAAGCGCCGCCTGCTTTCTTCCGCGTGCTTCAGTATTATAAACTCTAAAAAGGACAAAGACTGATATATACAACTATGTACAAACCAACCACCATCTGCCCTTTTCAAGCAGGAGGATCATTGTAGTGCTTCAACATCCGACCATTGATCAGGCCCTCTTCCGCTGTGCTGTTATCAAGAGATTTGAGGAAGTAGGTGTTATTGCCTTGCACAACGCTGATAATGTATGGACCTCTCTACAAAAAATTGAATTTTGCATGTTTTCCCTTATCTTCTCTTCTTGCATCCCATCTTAGAACTTTGCTGCCCACCCAGAAATCCTCTTCTTTAGTCCTCTTATCAAACCTTTTCTTGAGTTTTTCTTGTAGACCCTGAGCTCTATTAAAAACTTGTTCCCTGGTTTGTTGAAGGTGTATGGTGTGATTAATTCTTCTTTGCATGTCATTTGGTTCAGCCTGAGTTTCTTGCAACATTTTGATAGCAGGTATGCCCAGAGATGAAGGAAACCTGGCTTCCATGCCATATACAAGTTCATAGGGGCTCATCCCGATGGAGTTTTTGGTGGACAGTCGGTCTACCCATAGGGCATTGGTGAGCTTTTTGTGCCAGTTCTTTTTATTTTCTTCTAGCATCTTCTTTATGATATTGATGAGGCTCTTATTGGAAGACTCTTCCAGGCCATTACCTTGCTGGTAATAAGCTGTGGAGTGACCTAAGGTAATGTGGTATTTGTGGCAAAATTTAATGATTTTATTAGATTTGAAAGCAGCAGCGTTGTCGGTAATAATTTTCTCCGGGCAGCCAAATCTAGAAAGGATGTTGCTTTCAAGGAATTGGATAATGGTGGAGTCATTGGCTTGCCTACACAGGATGGCTTCAATCCATTTGGTGAAATAGTCGGTGGCTGTTAAAATCCATTTGTGCTGGCCTGAGGAGGAGGGATGGATTTCTCCAACGAAGTCAAGACCCCATTGTTGAAAAGGTTTCTTGGTTGAAATGGGCTTTAGGGGCAGGGGCAATAGCTTTCTTTTTCCTTCAAAGATTTGGCATTTGTGGCATGAGGCAGTAAACTTTTTCACATATGTAAGCAAAGAATGCCAGTAATAACCAGCTCGTAAGATCTTGTCTGCCGTGGATTTCCAATATAAGTGTCCTCCACAGTCACCTGCATGAAATTCTTTCATGACGCTGTTAGTTTCATCTATAGTTAAACATTTAAGGAAAATACCTTCATAATTTTTCCAAAACAAGGCACCATCTATGACACAGAAGTTTGATGATTTCATTCTTAAAAATCTTTTCTTAGTTCTGGACAATCTTGGGGGAGCGCACAGGTTTAACAATACAAAGCAAATATCAGAATACCAAGGGGACTGTGTGAAGGTATCACTGATCTGTTGAGTCGCCAGCTCCGCTTCATCATTCAGCTGATTAATGTCTAATGCTTGGAAGTTTGTTTCAGCCATTAGCTTGGCTAGCCCTTGTCCTTTTACGAGCTTGGTGGGCTTTATCTCAATGTCGTATTCAAGGATGCTAGCAATCCATTTGCCTCTTCTGCCTTCCAATCCTTCTTGAGTTAGTATATCCTTTACAACTACATTAGGGACATATGCGATCACATGGGAGTAGATGATGTAAATTCTGAAGTCTTTGATGGCTTTGACCAGGGCGTAGGCTTGCTTTTCCATGATCTGAAATTTTAAGGGTGTGTCTCTCAAAGCTCGGCTGAAGAAAGCAATTTGTTTCTCGTTGTCCTGATCATCTTTCTGCAGAAGGACCGCGGCTATGGTATGTTCTGATGTGAAATAAAAAATGATGAAGTCTCTGTCAAATTGAGGACTGGTGAGGACAGGTGTTTGAGTCAGGGCAGTTTTTATACTCTCGAAAGCTTGCTTGGCCTCAAGAGACCATCTCACCTTGGCATCCTTTTTTAGCATGTTGCTCAATAGCCTTATTAGCTCAGCTAAATTAGGGATAAATATCCTCAGGAAGTTGATTTTTCCAAGGAATTCTTGTAATTCTTTTGTGTTTCTTGGGTAAGGGATTTGGAGGATAGCCTGAACTCTTTCTCGGTCGATTCTGATCCCATCCTTTGATATTATATGCCCTAAAAGTTTGCCTTCCTCTAGGGCAAACAGAGACTTCTTAGGGTTCAAGGAAATGCCATATTTCCTACATGTGATGAAAATTTTCCTTAAGTGCTTAAGGTGTTGTAGGTCGGATTTTGAAAATGGGGTCAGGTCATCCAAGTAAACCATGAGGAAATCGTGTATCTCCTTGGCGAACGCAATATCCATTGCCCTCTGAAAGGTAGCACCGGCGTTTTTCAGCCCAAAAGGCATTTTAACATATCTAAACATTCCCCAGGGTGTGGTGAAAGTTGTTTTGTCCTGATCGTCTGGGTGGACAAGGATCTGGTTAAATCTTGAGAATCCATCCAGTAGGGAAATCCTAGAGGAACCCACTACTCTTTGCAAGATATGGTCAATTTTAGGTAATGGGTAGTGGTCTTTTAGAGAGACTTGGTTTAGATTTCTCAAATCTACACAGTGTCTTATCTCTCCTGTTTTCTTTCTGGTGGGAACTAAGTTAGACACCCATTCCGAGAATCTAATGGGCGCAATGATACCTGCTTCAAACATTCTTTTTATTTCTTTTTCAATCAAAGGGAGAAGCATGGGGTTGATTCTTCTGAGTTTTTGTTTGAACGGTTTCTGATTCGGTCTTAGGGGAATGGTATGCTGGATTAATGAAGTGTCATAGGACTTTAAGTCCTCATAACTCCAGGCAAATACATCTTGAAATTCTTTGAACAAATCCACGTATTTCGGCTTTTGGTCAGGAGGCAGATTTTTGGATAGTTTAATCATTCTAGGATGTTCTGCTATTCCTATGTTGTATTCTTCTATGGCGGCATTCAAAGGTTCCATCTTTGGTTTTCTAGCCATGTCATTGTCATCAAACATGTTTTCCAATGGAGTAAGGCCGGCAGGCAAAATATTTCCTTTTAGGTCCATAAACTCGTCTTTTATTTCGGCCATCTTAGGTGAACAAAACTGTTTCAGTTGCCCTATGTTCGTACCGTAAAAAATAGTTGGGCTTAGTATTTGTCTAGCCGTGGCAATTGTTAGGGTCAGGTGATTTTCTTCTGCTAACTGTTGTGATCCGGCTGTAGCATCCATGTCAATGTTTGTGCTAGAGAATTCATCCTCCAGAGTCAAAAAATTGTTAATCTGGGCATCATCTTGGAATACCTGCCAATTCTTGACATTGTTAGGAATTGACGGTCTGTGCTTTATTTCTACGGTGAAGTGGTGACTTGGTCCAAAGGGAAGCCTACATGT
>APFE030205524.1:0-76842 GCA_000404065.3 Pinus taeda | reverse complement strand
TTATGCCCCCATGCCCCCAGGGTGAGTGAGGGTTATGAGTCATAAGACGAAAAGCCCATTGTGATAATGGGAAAATGGTAAGGACTCGGTGAAAAAATATAGTAACAAGAGGCAAGAAAAACTTAAACTCATGATGAGGAAAAGATGCCCCTAGTTGAAAGATCTTGACAACTTCAAGGTGAACTAAAATGTCAATCAGTAGGGTTGTAGTGATGTTCCTCATATTACCCGTTGTCAAGACTTCATGCACCAGGATAGGTGTCTGAAGTGGAGGTGTAGGATAATGAGAAAAAATCACTTCAGGATAGGAAGACATCTCATCAAGGTTAGGAAGAAAAGAAGAATGACAAGGTAAACCATTCCATGGAATTTCATCCAGAGACATGACCTCAACAATACTCTCGTCGGTGGGGAATTTCTCATTTAAAGAATCCGAAGAATCCCAAGAACCCGGCCAGGGAGATGGCACTTAAGTGTCCAGGTTCATACTGAAGACAATATGACTTTTTGAAGAGGCCATCAAAGATAAGAAAATTTCTTGATAATTTATCTCCAATGGACTTAAAGGCATAACATTTCCAAATGAGTCAATTTTATCATTAGTAGGGATAATCCAAGGATCCATAGAATCTGAGATCATATTGACTGAATCGACATTCACAGGTGGTAGAGAAAAGGTACCCATTAAAGCAGAGTCTTTGAAGAGACTTTCCCCCACATTCTCATAAGGAATCTCAATGTTTCCCATGTAAGGAATGTTGTTGTTCTATGAACCAGAAGAAAAGAAGAACAATTGATCAACCGTGACAATTTTTCCTTCATGAGGAAAACGAAGTACATGAAACAAGGAAGACACCACACAAAACATGGCATGGGTCTAGCTTCACCCAAGAAGAAGGTTGTAGTTGAGATTTGCATCTACAAATTCTACTTATAATTCAATAGTCTTTCCTTCTAATGTAATCGAGAAGTTCGTGAGAATACCATATGGATGTGAACGTGTGCCATTAAAGGCCTCCAAGGTATTAGGAGAATGGTTAAGAGAAGGAGAGCCAATGGCTTTCCAACAAAAAACTAACATGATGTAGGTAGAGGAACCTTCATCACTAATCATTCGATGATTCGTCTTTCCTTTGATAAGGACCTGTATTAGAAATGCAATCTAATGAGGAAGACGATGCAGATGATTCTGTAGGTAAAAAGTAATTAGACACGAGTTATAAGGATCGATAACACCTATAGCAGAAAACAGTGACCTCCTCTGCATTGGACAGGGTTGAAGAACCTCCAAGGCATACATCACTGAAGGTGCTTGAGCTAGGTCCTCAACAATTTGTAATGTTGCATAGATCTAGCATTCAGATTAAAAGATGAATTTTGAAGAACACCTTTAGGAGGTGGTCGAATGACAAACTCACTGTTAGGGCGCTCGATATGGAGCGGACCAAAACTGGATGGAGTAGAAGTAGAAGGAGTATCGGTAGCTTCCTTTTCCATTATCTACTTATATGTGGTTTGATAATCCTTAGTTCGAGTAGCGATCAAGATAGGTGATGAACCTCGCATCATGAACACTTGGGAACCTGAGGAAGCAGAAGACTGAGGTTGGTATACCAACTGGGTCTACTGTGATGGAAAGGGTTCTTTTAAGATAGCGGGAGTCCCTTTTAGTAATCGAATAAATTCAGATCATTGGGGACAATCCTTAGTGTAATGATCCTCCTCATAGATGAGGCAAGGATATTTCAGCTTTCTTCTAGAAGCATCGTCAACAGAAGATTTGGGATGGTCCTGTTTTGGGGCATCATATTTGGCCTTACCTTTTCCCTTATTTTTACCTTTAGTGGTATTATCTGATGTGGTAGACTAGACAGCATGTACCTCAGAGGTTTTACCAGGACTGGATGAATTTTTGGAGGGATTATTGGACCTAGTGTTCGAGACAGATTTCTGCTTCGAAGAAGATTTTGCGGAAATTTGAGTCATAGAACCAATTACACCATCAATAGGTGGTTTATCCAGAGAATTTAATGCTCTCACATTCGAAGATGGTCTAAGAGCATCAGGTAACATCTCATACAATGTGCCATATTGTGAATAGACCAAGTTTAAATACTGGGCACAGGCAATAGCTTGCTCTGTCAACAACTCATCAGCAATCTCAAACTTGATGAGGTGACACCGATGTCTCCATTCATAGATATAATCAGAAATGTGGGTCGGGGTGTCTTTCTTAAGGGACGTAAGCAAATGAGTGCCAATTTCATACCAAACTGACAGTTCGAAATGAGTGAGGAAAGCCATAGCGAGAGAGTTGAAATCACCATAGGTACCTCGAGGAAATTCGATGTACCATTTAGCAGCAACACCTGTGAGAGTTATTTGAAAGAGTTAAAGACGGATAGAATCATCAACATACAAATTGGAGGAGCACTAGAGGTGAGATGTCATCACGTGGGCTTGTGGATCCTCCATTTTTCCCTCGAATTTGGGGCAATCACTTGGAATTTTCATTGGAACTGGAGGCTAGTAAAGCAAATGAAGAATGGGATCATTTATGAGCCTCGAGACATCGAGAATTTTCAAAATAGACAAGAAAGGTAATTGTGTGTTAAACAACATATAAGATCTTTGAGGAGACCCAAACTGTGGAGTCCAGCCTTTCTGGTAAGGATTTTTCCTCCATATTGGAGGATTTTGTCCATATAGAACCTGATTTTGTCGCTACTGAGGCTTACCTTGCCTGTAAGGTGCATTCGGTCTAGGGAAAGTTTGATATTGCCCTACCAAAAGCCACTGATAAGCATGGTATGCGATGTATGGGTTATAAGGCTGTTGAACCTGTTGACCCTGGACATAGGGAGATTGAACCTACTGCTGTAGGGGTTGACCTTAACCTTGCAAAGGATGACCTTGTTGATACGCATATAAAGCTTGCTACTGCCAAGGTTGACCTTGTTGCTACAAATGATGACTTTGTTGCTCTAAAGGTTGACCTTGCTACTGCAAAGGTTTGCCTTGCGAGGACAAACATTGGGAGGATTGTTGAACAAATTGAGTTTGTGGTTGCAAAGGTTGTTGCGACTGCGAAAAAGGTTGCCCTTGCTGCTACAAATATTTCCCTTGCTGCTGCAAGGGTTGCCCTTGTTGCTACAAGGGTAGCTAGATAGTTCCTGGGGTTATACCATAAGGGTATTGATAATTCCCGATTTAGATATAGCCATATCTGCTAGGAATAGGGGATTGACTAGGGTGAACATAAGGTCTAGCTTGAGGAATGTAAATCAGATTAACCAAGTCTTGCAACATATGGGACATAAGCCTGTTGGAATGGGACCTGAGAAATATATGACTGCTGATATTGGATGTTACTTGACCTGGATGGACCAATAGGGTTATGAATAATGCCATAAAAAGGTTCATTCATTCCAACCATGTGAGTTTAAATTCCAATCACATTGGTTTCGCCTGATATAAGAGGAATATTTGGGTCCTACCCCCAGGGGGTGGCACAATATCTCCACTTGATGGAGGGATAAAAGAACTTACCGAGACCTAACCTTAGACAATCGGTTGAACTGAAAGAGTCAGCTAAAACGATGAAATAGGTTGAGACGATATGGTAGGTTGAACAGGAACTAAAGTAACTGTAGTTTGTATAATGATTCGATAGGTTGTGTTTGGAATGAATGGACTCGATGTAGGCATAGCATTGGAAGACTAGATGGGGTTTTGATACAATGATGAGGCACTAGGAGTACCTGAAACTAGCTAAGCTAAAGTGGTATAACCATGTGGCAACATGGGATCACTAGTTTTAGGATAGGAGAGAGACGAGACTCTTCCTGTATAAGGAAAGCCTTATGGAGGGAATTCATATCCCTGCTCATCATCCACGTGAGGAGTATGGGTAGCAAAAACTTTCGAATGACCCAGAGTGGAGACTGGAATGTCACCTTCTGACTCCATAGATGGAAACAATTGGTGATGAGGAACCCAAGATGTACGAGGAGATAAATCCAAAGAAATACCAGGCCGATCGTATGGATTATAAGGGTGCTGAGGATATATCACAACACGATCGAACAATGGATTCATCGAATAGACAACAAAACTCGGTGGACTTTTAGGAGATTGCAGACTATCAGGGGTGTGAGTAGGATTATCAAAGGAATATGGATCAGATTCTTGAGGTGACCATAAATATGATGGAGGTGGATGAGAAGACAAAGGTTGAATACTCAAAACAATTCCAAGTTCAAAACCTTGATCCTTAAGCAGCTGAGGAATTTCCAGATGAATTCCTTGGGAGGACCCTTCAGTATGAGAAAATGAAGGGGAGATATGATATGGACTCAATGGTTCAACCTTGATGACTTCCTCTCAACAACAAAAAGGAAATGAAAATTTGTTTAGGGCATTAATAATATTGAAATTAATAGGGGATTACTCAATATTGGTCCAAGAAGAAATTACTTAGGTTCGACATGTTTATCGTGGGCAGTTATGTTTTAGAAACAAAAACATTTCCTTTTCATATTTTAAGAGTTGAGAAAAGGGAAAAAGGTGACTCTAGTCACTTTCAATAGTTTTGCAAGCTTGAAAGGACAAGGTGCTCGATGATATTTTCAAATTTAAAGAGTAAAAAAAGATCAAATGAATTCTCAGGTGTATGTAGGTAAAAAGAGTACCATGTAACCATGAACTGCAATATACACCTCAACAAATAAATTTAGCAAGGACTTGATGTATGTAGGCAATCTCCCCGAATGCTGTGTTCGGTGTATCACATTTATAGGGTGAAAAACTCGACTACGTATGGATAAAGGTTTGGAACCTATGGGGGCTCCCTTTATATACACAACCGTACGGGGAGCACAAGTTCATGCTAGTGCTGTCTAATGCCGAAGCGAATGACACGTGCTAAGTTTTAATGATGTCGGACCACGTCTCTAACGTTGACCACTAGATATGAACGTTAATGTTTCAAATGATCCTTAAATTAATTGATAGAGTTTAAAGTTGATCTTGTAATTATGTTTCAATTTCAAGGCCTTAACTACGTTACCAATTCCTAAAATGAAAACTAGACGATGAAATGAAATCCTTCAATTCGATGAAAACTATCTATGTAGGGTAGAAGGTCACTCAAATCGTGCATCAAACCAAATGCAAAAATGCATCCATGACAATCTCCAAACGCTAAATGAAACATATGAAATCTAATCTTTCATATGATAAGCAAATGCAATGCCACAAAATTTCTTAAAGCATAATTTCCTTAAGGTATAATGATGATTTTTCTCTTTTTTCAAAATGAAAATAATGTAATCTAGTGCAAAGTAAAAGAGAATGCAAGCAAGCCAACAAATATGAAAATATCTTTCACATCAATGATTTGAATGCAACTCAAAATGCTTTGAAAACTATGAAAATAATAGCACTTTCACTTTCACTTTTTGAAACACAAAAAACTTCAAAGAAAACACTTCCTTTTGATTCCAATGATGCAATTGATTTGTAATCTATCGTTCGTCAAATGAAGCTTAAGTGAATTTCAAAATATCCACTAATGAAAACAAATTAAGGCAAAAAGAACCAAAAAGTGATCTGCAAAGTATGTCTGAACACACAAAGACTCTTTAACACATGTAAGTGGTCTCTGATGTCTGATGGGAAGACCAACGAGTGGACAAATGTTGAACTAGAATACCTATAACCCTAAAAGGCTAATCAAACTTCAGGCACACTCAAACCAAGTTAAAAGACAATTGCAATCAGACAATGACAAAGTCAATGAAGAGCACATTGGTAAATCACTGGGAGAAGGCTAACATAACCAAAAATAAGAAAGAGAACCCTAAATTTCTTAATTTTCTGTAATCATCACACCTATGAGGAGAAAAGCAGGGATCATCACTACTATAACTAGAAAACTCACGATATAATTGTGAATATCAAGATCAAATCTACGATGGTCGAGGAAAATAAAAAGAAACTCAAAATCTTCAAGAACAATTCAAATTAACAAACTTCAGACATATAATAGAACGTGACACTTACTACAGACAAACAATGAGATCTAAAAATGAATGGTTGATCAAACTCGTCAAAACACAAGGTGAAGGAAGGGAAGGAAAGGGTCATAGGCTCCCTAGTGGATTTGGCATTTTGTTGACAAGGTTAATCCTCTCTCCATCCCAATGAGTGGGTCTAGAAACTAAAGTGAGAGTCAACTAGACATCTTCCTAGATTATAATTGAAAAGTAGAACGAGAGAGATGACCTACCTCGCTTTGATTCTATTCCGATTTCCTTTGTTGAGATCCTTGAACTGCTTATGTCACAGACTTGTTCCTGCTTCTTTCAACGGTTATGTACCCACACAAGTGATCAAAAGACAACAAAGCATGCCAAAAACCAATAACAAATCCAATAATAACCTACTTAACTGATCAAGGAATGCTAAGCTAACACATACATGAACGTATATATTTTGGGAAGATGAACTAGCAGTTGTATATTATTTAAAGAATAAATGGAAGCTCACAACCATAGCCTTGATGTTGAAAGGCTTTCCTTGAGTGGTAATCCAAGTCCAAGCCAATAAACTCTCTAAACACTCCTTCGAGTCTAATGAATAGCCTCTAAGCACAAGCTCAACATAGGGGTGCAACTAGACATAGACCAACCATTTGGGAATGGGAGAGGACTAATTTATAGGCTGGGAGAGGGAGTTAGGACTCCTCCAAAGATAGGATTAGGCCCACATCTCAAGCAGGTAGCTCATAGGGATGAGACCAAGAGGTAAAATTAGGAGGATTCAACCTCATCTATGCAAAACCACCTCCAGCTCGTCACTGTGGAAGCTTCTAGATCACGAAACTTCTCATCCTCTTTGGAAAAACTTCCTTTTTGAGACCATAGTGGGTATGCAAGGGAATAGAGCGATACCGTTATTGGCCTAACACAGTGCAATAGGTGATCATAGTAGTTTTTAGCTTCATAAGGGAAATGATCTTCATTTTAGAATTTTAAGAGCTATTTCTTCAGGGTATTCTCCAGAGATTTTCCAAGCAAAGTTAAAGGAGAGACCTGAGGTTTATACATGGATGAGTATACTGCATAATAATCATGTTTCAGGCACTTCAGGGTATTTCACAAGAAAGTGCAGGAGGCATGACAAAATACTGTGTAACACCTTTCTTGACCATTCAACGAATATCTTTTTGCATATTGGTCACAATGTCATGCTTGCAGCCATGTTTTGGTCATGCACAAGGTCCCTCTTCATGTGTACAAGTTGTATTCACTATGTAAACATCAGTTGCACTCACACATGAAGTTGTATGTATTGTCACGCAAGTGTAGTCATGGTCATTTAATGATCTATCACAAGAATCGCACTTGTCGCTTGCACTATCGGTTAGTCATGATGAGTATATGTTGTCTTGATGGTTTGCAGAATCTTGTTGTCAAGTCACGTTGAGTGTGTGTTTTCATGGTCACATATGCACAAATTCACTCACTCACACACTTAGTCATTTTTCTGAAATTATGATGATCATATCACCCTCTAATAGCCGAACCTCAACCCCAGAATCAAATTGACCAACTGTCACCCAGAACAACAAAAGTGTCCAACAAGCCATTTTAATCTATGCTGCTCGCAAGCACAACAACCAACCATCCTATTGGTCAACTGGAGAGTTTGACTGGGCAGTGACCCTGAGACTTACTCCCCTCAAAAATTGCACAAACATTGTAGAACTTTCATGCTCCACTGACTGAGGAAACTGCATAGACAGGTCAGACAAACACCTTGTGTCCATCCCTGTCTCCCTTAAAAAATTGAGTAGTTTTTCCAGCTAGCCACCCAGTCAGTTGACTGATTTCTCAGCCAGAAAACTACACAGAATTCATGAGCAGTCCCTCAGCTACCCAGTAGCCCGCTCAACTTAGAAACTGCACAGAGGTGTTCACTAGGTCAACCTTCCAGTAATTGCACAACTTTTTCACCAACAATCCTGCAACGTACTGCCATCTCCTTAGAGGAATTGTGCATTTTTTGCTACGAATCCCCTCTGCTACTTGCACTACTTCCATCATGAAATTGCAGAGATCTGTCCTCCAGCTGAGCTAGATCCCATGGACTGTCACTGCTGATTTGGATTGTCCATCTCAATCTTTGAGTGACTTCTGTACAATTTTCACCAGCAATGTCTGGAGTCTGCATCCCAGCTTGAAAATTGCCTTGCGCGGTTTCATAACCTTGTCCTCTCTCCCAGTCACCTGTATCCGAAAGCGAACGACCATGCATCATGGTAGACTAGGAGGTTTATGGATTTGATGTCATCTCATCATGAGTGATTGCAGATACAGGTACATGGATAAGACATGACATGATGATAGAAATGATGAACAAGGAGAGCACATGTAAGGATATTTTTTCGCAAACAGACAAACAAACAATGCATGTGAGGAGATTTTCTCACAAATGGACAATTCATGTGAGGATATTTTTTTGCAAAAAAGACGATTCATGCGAGGGGATTTTGTCTTGAACAAAGGAAAATGTGAAGCATGCTAAAGAACAAGCAAAGGAGCGATGTGCACATATAACATCAAGCGAACACCAAGACCATCGAAGAATCCACACACCTTGCCATGCAGAGGTGAAGTTGTGATACACCAAGAGAACACCCATCACTCAGCAATACTACAACTCAACATGCACACCAGTAGCAGCATGGACATACCAACACTATTGTGTCAATTCATGTCATGAGTCATGTCAACCACATCACTACTGTGGGCCATTCTATGTAAATCAACGTAATGTAACATGGAAGTCCAAGAGATCCACATGTCATACGAAGAGTCATGTAAAGCGGAAGAGTCAAATAAGTCAAACAATCATGAGGGAAGTTGAACATTCACAAGGGATAGTTTCATCCTTGGCTATAAATACCCCCTCATTTGCACATGTAAGGAAATTTTTACCTTGGCTCCTCCCACATAGTCTTGAGAGTTGCAGTATTTTATTTGAGGAGCAAGAAGTGTCAAAAACACCCCTTTCATGGGGCCATTGATGTATGGTGTACCAATGTGTCTTGGAATTTTCGCTTAATTCAGAACCCTGATAACATGCCAACACGTTTTCACACATGTATTTTAACTGTTTGTAATACTAATCTTGAACATTTGTAATGCATGTTGCTTTAACCTGTGTTAAACAATTGAACTTTTTTAGTTTCTCTAATACATATATTGATGAAAATGTGTTGTATAAGTTGTTAACAATGTCGTACCTGTGTGGGTTGCCTCATCGAACATCAGACAAAACCTTTCCCATAAAATTGTTATAGCGACCATTGCACTCACGCAGACTACTCTGCTGGTTGTTGTATGTGCTATCTTCTCTTGTGTGTCGTGACTACCGCATCCATGTGGACTGCTCCTCTCGAAGATGTGGATTTCCTATTGTGTCGTATTGTGTTGTGTGTCTTTGTCAAAGTTGGGACTTCTTCCCTTTCGACTTGAGACTCACCTCCACCCTCTCCCTCTATGGTGAAAGAACCTTGACACAAGTAACACTAGCACTCACCAGACATGTGAATCTCAAAGATAATGTAGACCACTCTCATGTGTTGACAAGTAAGAGGTAAGGAAAACATTTAAGATAATGGCAATCGGGCCATCATACCATATGGCACTCCTGCACCAAAAGGTGTGAGGTCTAGTTGGGAGTTCATACCGGGGAGATCCCCTGAATGTTGGTGGGTCTAGCACTGTCAACACATGCAAAATTGTAATTTTTATTATTTTTCAAAGTTTGTGAAGTAATATTTCAATTGTATTTTGCAGACACATGTGTTGGCATAATATTTTTTTCTACTCTTTAAATAAATTCAAAAACCAAGACTACCATTTTGAAAGGACTCATAAACAAAGATATTTGTATTTTTTTATATTTTTTTCATTTTGTATATTTCATGTTATTGATTTTTTATTCATCGCCTTTGAAACTATCAAAAACAAAATTCAAGCATTATGTTTAAAAGAAATTAGATAAAAAAATATCATATGAATTAAAAAAATGTCAAACTCATATTCCATTAGATAGAGGATTCCTTCATGAATCCAACATGATCAAATTTGCCACATAAGGACAAAGTCTACCTAAAGTCCACTAGTGGAAAAAATGGTGTTGTAGAGAATTCTACAGAAGGGGAGCTAAAACTCCATTTTTTAGGTCCTCAACAACTCAATTGACCACTTAAAAATCTTGAGCAAGTGCTGAAGGTAAATTTGAAATAGCTCAATTGAGGGTTTAACAAACCCTTCATCAAGCTCTTGATATGGTTAAAAAAAATCTCGATCGATCCCTTTAAACTATAAACTCCCCATTGTGTTTTGGGAGGGAAATAAAAAAATAGCTTGATCAAGAATATTGCTCAATCAAGATCCTATATAACTATGGGTTAGGTAGGAGCTCAATCGAAGGTTTATTTTGATGTACTCAAACAAGTTGATCGAGTGCTAAAATATAGCTTGATTGAGCTTCTTTTTTCTCCCTCCCAACTCATGTGCTTTCCAAAAAGTGTAACCCATATTCATGGATTCACCCTATCCAATGCATATATTTATGCATAGGATTTCGAGTGAACTCATATCCAAATTTTAATAATGTACCTTGAGTAATGAATACTAGGATATGATAAAACAACTGCTCTAGTGTGAATGGTGCCATGGAGTGTCAAAGCATGGAGTGCAATTTCTCACTAGTGATTGATTGGAAGCAAGATTCAATGTAGTTATCCTCATGGATATTTTGTTCATTGGAAATGGTTTGCATATATTCCCTTTTTATGCAATGAATTTCATTTGGGACTTGTCCATTTCATTCTTCAATACACAAGGGATCTTATGAAATGAATGCAAGAAAATCCTTTGTCTCTGGCTACAATATATTCTCTCCATCAATTATCATCCATTGTCCTTTTATCTTCTCTTCATGCTTATAAGAGTGATTGAGAAAACTTCTATATCCTCTCCTTATGGAAGTTACTCATAGATGCTTTGTTTGTCTATTTTTTTTAAGATGAAAATCTATTTCTTATTACAACTTTAAATTTACAACAAGTATTTGAGATATCCTTGTAGTGTCACACCATCTTTTTTTGAACAAACTCTTTAGCATCCTTAAATTCATCTTATTGGCCAAAAGTCCTTACTTGCAAATGGATTAGTAAACGAGGGGGTTCTTACTACACCCCTATTTTGGAATGGTGAAGTTTTTTTTATTATACTATAAATTATACCTTTAATATCCTTAGGCTTATATATATAGTACCAACATGACAAGGGTTTTCAGAAACTCACTAAAGTGAATGCACATGTTCTTACCTTTAGTCTTACCATTTATACTCCATATATAAAATGTTTATACTAAAGAAAACATAACTACAAAATTTTTAAATTGATGCAAGAAATAATATTGTGCCCTTGGAACCTGTAATTTACATGTTTAAATCCTTTGACATTAAATTATTAGTCTAGAGTTTTTTAAACTTGTGAGATGTCATGCATTGTATGTGAAAGATTATAGTTTTCTATCTTGAATTCTAATATGATTCTAAGGAAAGTAAAATTGCATCACTCATCACACTTCAAAAATCAAAATCTCATTAAATCCTACTTGAAAATGTTCATGTACTCAAGCACAAATCAATATACTAGGATCTTGTTGTCAAAAATTTATCTTTTGGATTGATTTGGGTAGTTCCTCTTTCCAATAATCATTGAAAATGAAAGAGGAATAATATATAAATTGAAAAGATAAAACTACACCATAGAAATATATCCAAGCATTGAATTGACATTTACTAGAATGTGATTATTAAAACCACAAGTTGCAACCATTCAATTCAAGAGAGTAGAATGTTCCTGCAACAATATTCTTAAGCAATTTGTTCAATACAAATCAATGATTAAATAATCTCTTTATATGATTAACATACTTGTCAATGAAACAATAGCAAGAATTAAATGCTAAAGTAATAAGCATATAAAAGAAATCAAATCTATATAATATCTTAACTAAAATAGATGCAATGGAGTGTAGAATAGATTAAGGGGTTGTTCCTAAATAGTTTACATTGCAAAAATATCTACACTCCTATGAAATAATCACACCATAATTTAACACAACAACTGTCTTTACATTAACAAAATCAAGTTCACCAACGTACAATGGTTTACTCACCAATCTCACAGATATCCTATTCATCTCACCCTTGATTTTATATATAATACATATTTAAATCAAGGAACTCGACCATTCCCTTATTTCGTGTATCTACCAAATGGATATAACAATTTGATACAAAATACAAAGCATAAAGTAGATCCCCTAGGCTAGGTTTTAGCTTTGCATTGATGAATGATGGAATGTTTATAATTATAATTTGATATTTTGATGACATGAATGTTGGGTATGTGTTATATTCTTTGCATGACTATCCATATGCACTATTACATTGAGTTGGGTGTAGGGATCGTGACAATCCCCCTTGTGAGTGGTTTGTAGGGGGGTGGTAGCCTCCGTGCATGACATTCGGGGTAGTGCCCCATTTCTTTCTTTGGCGAACCTACAGATGGTTGGGATGACCCAAGCATGAGGGTGGACCCACCCATGGTTTTTCACATAGTTTTGTGCATCATTTTATGCATGATGATTTTTCCCATGGTATTTTGTAGATCTGTTCGAGGGAAATACTGTTATGTTCTAATCTAGGGTTAATGGATTGGGGGTTTATAAATGCTTCAACATGTACATAATGTATTATAACATTGAAATGAATAAAATGAAAAATAAATATGGTTTTCTCAGTTTTGGGATCCAAGAGAAAAATATATGTGTTTATTTTATGTTCTTGACATTGTATATTTTTCATTTTTAAGAAGTTGTTTACAGGTAAGTTTTTTACATGGTTAAAACCTTTAGTGAAATGCATGAAAATACTCCCTTCATCCACTCATTCAGCTTGATCATCACTAATGTTGCATTTATATATACTATTGACCTAGAGATTTCACTGAGAGGTGGTGTCATCATTATTTACCCTAGAACCAATTTTATCAACACAAAACCATCTCATAGTATCTAGGAACAAAACCCATGTGGTGATTTTCTGCTAGATAAGGATCTATAGTCAAAATGATAAATGGTTATCCAAATGAAAAAAAAATCTAATGGAATTGATTCATCAAAAATAAGGAAAATCATGTAAATTTGAAAACTTGTTTTCTCATAAAACTTGTTACAATGTATTCCTTGGGAAGCATGAAGAATATAGCAAAACAAGTTAAGGAGGTAATATGGAGAGTAAAAGGTTAAAAATGCAATTGATGATAGTGAAAAATGCACCAAAACTAGGGCCCAATACTCTCCTATACTGTTATTTGTTGAACAAATTTTTGTCATTAATGTCAAAGGGCTTATATCATTGATGTTATATATATGTATCCAAGTATATTAAAATGGGTTTCTTGTGAAAAATGAGAAGAAAAATTGGTAGTTTCAAACCCATAATTTAGGACACCCATGGTATATCTCATGGTATTTGAAAAAGTGAAATAAAAACGAGAATTAATTGCTTGATTAATGAATTGATGTCACCTTTTGAATGAAAATGTATTTTTTGAAGGAATATGATATTGTGTAAAAGGAGAAAGCATTGGAAGGAAAGTGTGTGATAAAAAATGTAATTTGTGGGGATAATGGGCCATCTTAGATTTCTTGCAATAAATGTTTTTATGGACTATTTCAAATGGTGAAATTTTGAGCATATTGAGGAGAGATCGAACATAACATTGGGCTAATATTTAAAATATTGGTTCACTATACTTTCAGAGATATACGATATGGAAGTTATGGTTTATGACTAATACTGAAATATGCTTCAAATGAGTTATATCGATATGTTCACTAGAGTTTATATTTTGGTACAGTTCAAATTTTGAAATTTTGGATAGTAATTAATACCAATATACCTTTCCATAGCAATTATGCTTACGAGTGAAGCTTAGATATTTTTCCCCATCTGACATGTCTAAGTGTAGAAAGGGGAAACATCCTCCAATACTTAGATCCTAAATACCTTCCAAACCAACCAAACAAACATCAAACTTATTTCCATTTATCTCCATACATGTAGCCTTATTATAAAGTCATAAAATGTTCTTGAGACCTCATCCCTCCCTTCATGATGAAAAACAAAATAAGAAAACATCATATATAAACAAGAAGAGTGAGAGTGCCTTAGATATTCTATTCTCACCCCATTGATTCTGTTCATTCCCCTAGCTTTACTAATGGCTTGAAATATCTATGCTGCCAAAAGAAAGAGGAATGGTGTGAGGGAGAAACACTACTTAAGTTCCCTTGACAACATAAAGAGCTTTGATGTCAATCCATTAATCAATATTTCAAGGCCAATAATAGTTACACATACCATAATCCACTTAACTAGTGGAAGTGAGAACCCTCTATGAATTAAGAGTGGGCAAAGATACAACAATTAAACACTATCATATGCTTTGGAGAGATATAACTCTATCACTAACTTGGTAGAAAAAATGAAATAACATACTGGTTTCTAAATGGTCCTTGATCCACGAGGATCCGTCGATTCAATTGCACAAGTGTTTAAAGTGCCATCATCAGTATTCATGGGTGTCGTTTAGTATCAACAGTGTTGGTTATGATCAGGTTGTTTAGGTAATGTTCATAGGTTTTCATGGTGTTCAATGGAGATGGTTTAGCATCTGGTTGTAAACTTGAGTTCATCAACAGTTCCCTAGGGTTTGGTCGATGACACATGTTTTTTCGTTTGAATTTGCATGGGTTTTCATCATGGCAGAGGATCGATATCGTCATTTGCTGATGATTGGCATGGGTTATTGTCATCATGTGACGAATTTCATGAATGTCGGATTGTGACAAAATTGTACATATGGGTTTTTAAAATAAATCCTAATCTATGTATTAATCCTATGCTACCCTAAGCCTAAGTTTTACATGTTAGTGTCAGTCTTTGTAGCCTTCCTCCAGTGACCAAACATGCTCTTACAAAATGATTTTAAGATGTCGAGGTCAAATTTTGTCATTTCAATGAGTTTTGAAGCAAAATTTGGTCACTAGGTATTAGGTCTAGGGTTTGTTTTCACTCCTTTAAAAGTTGTCCAAATGTGAGTCCATGTCACCATTCAAGTGAGTGTACCATCATTCAGAGGGTTGTCATCATCATGTCAGGTTCTAATGGGTCATTTTACACCTTGTTCATGCTTTAGTTGTGCCTAGGTAAGGTTCATTTCCCTCTCCTAGGGTTTTGAAGGTAATTTCTCTTGGATGGTCAAATCATCAGCAAAACTTGTATTCTGATATTCATACACCTTCCCCTATCCTTAATGTACCTTATTAAACACTTCCCATCACTGAGATCCACCAAATTCCTCATTTTCACACAATCCCTAGTTTCTTGCTACAACTTGACAATTTTCTAGGCTTGGCCTGTGTTTTGCCCTTTTGGACCCCTTCCCCTCACTAAATCTTTGAAATTCCGCTTCCCCTACTTCCTAATATCCCTCCCTACTTCCAAAAATTTTCTCAAGAATTTAGAAGCCCTTTATTGCCTTCATTTCACTTCATTTCGACAAATCCCCTCTTCCACACATCGGGATAGGTTTTACTCCAATGATGTTTCTAAGCAAGAAAAGATTAATTTGGGAAAAATGAGAGAGTTTTTTGTCCAAAATAGGAAAAGGAAGAAAAAATCCTTCAAATTTTACACTTTTGTCATGGTTTTAGAGAAATGTCAAAAATACGGTTGCCTCAGGAGAATTGATGCACCTCTGAAGTGACCTTGGGAAAATAAAGATTTCTCCTAGCTTGGTTGGACTAATGACTTGCTTGATAAGTCAAATGATAACTAAACACAAAGAGATTTCCAGTGAGCTATCATGATCTCAATTTGGGGTTGAGGAAGACCTTCAAAAGTTGACTGCAACAACACTCTCCCTTTAGGCAGCCTCATTTTACACATTTTGACTAGTCTTGGAAGATTTGATTTTTGTTAGGGAAAATGAACTCGAAATTAAAAAATTCTAGCTGGGTTGGAAAATAGACTCAATAATATTTCCATCGCACTATTCGGAACCTAATTTGGACATTTGGAAGGCCTCCAAAAGACTCTTGCAAAAAGGAAATATGCATTGAGATGGCGCAGCGCACTGGGCAGCCCTCTGTAGTGTAAAAAATAAACTGACGCGACACATTGAGATGGCGTGGCGCATTGGGATAAAATGCCTAAAGTTCATTCAGATATTCCTCCAAAGACTCCCAAATTGCTAAATTATTCATTACCCAAGTAAGTTAACATCCCTTCATGACCAATGAATGAGTTACCTTGGTGTTTATGGTGATTTAATGAGAAAAAATCAAAACCCTACCTCTTTACATTTCTTGCCAAAAGTAGTTGCATAGGGTTTGCAAATTGTATGTTTTGCTGCTAATTCCACTACTAGCCATTTCCCACTCCCTCACTCCTTCATTCCCTCAATCATTTTCTCCCTCTCTTTACATTCTCATCTACCCATTCCACATTTCCCATATCCCTAATCAACTAACCCTAAATCCCTAATCCCACTATCCCAAACCCTAGTCAAATATCCCCAAAACCCTAATTGCCATCCCAAACCCTAAATATCATACCCTAAACCCTTTCATTCCCTAAAACCCTACAGCTAGCATCAAACCCTCCGCTCATTAGTCCCACTCATCCATGGAGGTCAAAAACATGAAGGCAAAATTAGCAAGCTCCCAAGAGGAGGAAAATGAAATTGACCACACTTGAGCAAGAAATTCAAGCTGATCATTAATATTGGCTTGAGAGAACAAACTTGCACTTGAGAAATAATGCTAGAGATGGCTAACAATGAGAAAACAATGTTGAGGCACATGGCCCATCATTACTTGGCGAGAAACAAAGTGTGCAAGGTAAGAATCAGAAACTTGAAGGCCAATTTTAAGAAGGCATCGAGGAAGCGAAAGGAGAAAGATAGACTTCAGATCTTGGCTGAGGCTTCCTTGGCTCAAAACAACACTTAATGGAGGACACTCAGCCCAAATTTCAAAAAAATTGGGACACTTTTTTCAATTTTGGAATTTTTGGGCCAAAACATAGGTTTTTCTACCTAATGTGCCACACCACCTGGTGCTCGCTTTTGATGGGGACCTCATTTTGAGGAAAACTTAGCATTTTTGGATTTTTAAAGGAAAAATATGCATGCTCACCAATAGAAAAGAAAGTTTGACAGATTTTGAGCTCCCAAAAACGTCAAAAACACCCCAAAAATGACATTTCTGCCCCTTTTTGGACACACAGGAAGGAGTGTTGGGAGAAATCAATTTTCGAGGGGAAAATGGAGGCCAAATTCAAAAATTCCACTTGTTATAGAAAGTAGATAGGTAGAAAATTCCAACAAGCACACTTTGAGCAAATTTGGAGACCGGGAGGGCCTCCAAAAGCAGCTAAGAAAAGGCGCTACGCATAGGGAAATCAACGTGACACACTGAGGAAATTTTGCTAAGTTTGACCAAAAATGCTCTGTTTTTCGCCTAGTTTCTTGACAGTTTGACTTTTCTTCTTCTACATGTCAAAATCATGATGTAATTTACTGTAATTTTATGGATCTTGATGTAATTATGCAAAATTTTCACTCATAGAGGTAGATTCATCCATGAAAATGTAGTTTGCAACTGAATGAATGAGTTCCCTAGTTTTTAGAGGCAAGCTGTACCATTGCCTAATTTTTAGTTCTCAATTTAGAATTTGTTGGAACATCTCCTAAAATTATGAGCTCGACCCCTAGAGGCTAGGATGAGTTGTTTTTTTCCTATACCTTGTGATTTTTCAGTCATTAGAAAAGGTTGGACTTTTAAGAAAGCTTGGAGCTTCTTTGTATACATTTTTCAGCAGTTTTGGCTAAGGAATAGGCCAGGGTTTGCAACACTCTTTGGGATTCATGTGGCATCTTGCTTTGATATTGTGTTTCCTTTTGTAAATGTAAGTTTACATGTGTTTTATGTACGCCATTCTCTCTCTTGTTTCATCTTAACTAAAACAAACAAGGATAATGGTAGAGTCCATTGAAATTGCAGTGCTCTACCTAGGGTTTGCTTAGTTATTTATGTTTTTAGCTGTTTGAAGAGGATCCCTGAGGTTTTCTTACCCTCTTCAACTCCTCATCTATCTAAAGCTCTCCATTTCATTCAAATCCGAAGTATCAAGTCATTTGCCTATCTTGCCACATTGAGATCTCTACGAAACTGAGCCTCATTCCCCAGACCCAAAAACTGCCTTTCCCTTTGAGCCAACAAAGATTCATCAAATTCAATCAAACCCTTTTGCACACATACCTAGCCTAAAATCAGTCTTCATTCAAGTCATCTCAAGCCTCATTGATCATTTTTGCTGAGATTGATAGGAGAGAGCCCTCTCCCGACTTGGTAGGGCTAGCTACCAGGTTAAGCTTGGTTTGCTGTTACCCTAGATCCTACCTTTCTCAGCCTGAGGTCGATTTAGGCTCTAACATAGTGGAAACCATACTAGGGAAGAAATTGTTGGTTTGTTAGAGTTATCCATTTTGTAAACTATAGTTGGAGCTTGAATTTATGCCAGGTAGCCTTCGAAACACTTTCGCTTTGCATTAGTGAAAGTAGATAAAAGTTTCTTCAGTCAATATTTGGTCTAGTCTTATAAGTTGAAAATATAACTTGCAAATTGCCCCAGTAACATGTATCAAGTTAAAATCTGATTGTTGATGGTGGACGATGATCAGACACTAGAAAGGCTGAAATCATTCATCTGGCGATTCCAAATCAATTTCGAGATTAGATCCAAGGACTCCATTGGAGGATGCACCTAGCCAGCAGAAACCTGAAAGGCCAATATGGAAAGATCACGTATTCAAGTTGGAATTTCATCCAAGACATTATGTTCTTTGTTATAAATTATTTCTTCTCTTTTCCTGGGAATTTCAATAAGGCTTTGCAAAGTATATTGAATTTTGGAAGAGATCCTCGGCCTGCATTGGATTCCTTCCCTTTGAATATTGTAAATTCCAAAGATTTGCATGCCTTTGATCTTGATCAAGACCCTTTTTCTGAATCTTGTGATGACCGTCTTCAAACTGATGAGCCTCAAGAGACCAAGACTGATTCTACAGCTTCTGTACATACCCCACTACCTTGTAAAATTCCAGATCGATACAAGCCTTTGATTTTACCTCCTATATCCCATGCTTTCCCTAAAAATCATGATGAGTGGTAAGTGCAGTGGAAGAGATCATGAAAATGATCATCAAAAGGAATGAGTATAATGTTCAAGCCCATGGCTTGCTGGTTGAAGAAGAACACGTTGCTGATCCAGAACATCTTCTTTCTTTTCCCAATTATCATAGATTTCATAATGATTGTTTTATTGATCATCTTTGAGAAGAGAGATCTGTTGATATGACATGTATGCTTGATGATTTCTTTTATACTGATGATTTGCCTTAGTTTGATTAGTATGATGATGATTATGTTCTCCAAACAGAAGCTAATCTTGTAGACAAATTAGCAGCTAGTTTGTGGGAGGAAGAAGTCCACTTTCAGCAGCTCGAATAAAATGTTTAGCCATCACATATCAGCTATGGAAAGGATGAGGAAAGTGCAACAAATTTTGAAGTAAGTGAAGGATCTTTGCCTTTTTGTTTTGCTTCATTTCAGTTCATTAGAGACAACATTCATGCAATCAGAAATCAACTGTCGACAAGTCTTGATTTTGACCATCTTGAGGGCAATGAAAACCTTGTTCAAGGCTTTTCATATCTAGATTTGCAGCCCCTGAATGGGATTGATTGTCAAGTTTCAGATGAATACTTGGAAGCTGGCACATATGATCAATTGATGCAAGATGATTACGTACCTTTTTGTTTTGAATCATTTCAGTTTTTGAAGGGAAAACTGCATAGTATATCTTCAAATGAGCAGCCTATAGGAAATCATGTAATCCCATCAGAAACAATAGAAAATGGGTTGCAGCAATATTTTCAAGTTTTCCATGATCCAATAGCTGATGCGTTGGATGATGTCTGCAGTCAAAGTCCTATCTGTGAGCTTGACAAAAGTATTGATACAAACTTGATCCGGTAGCTGGTTTCTTTGTCATTTTCAGCAGGAGTCTCGTCACAAAGCTCAGAACAAAGTTTGCATTCAAGGTATGAAGAGAAGAGAAGTAATCCATTGGATGATCTAAGTCCCAGTGTGCATGAATTTCGATATCCTTATGTAGTGTTTTTGTTGGTGGATAGAGAATCCATAGTATTCAATGGATCTATTCACAAGTTTTCATGGGAGTTACCTTTCAATAGTTCTCTCTTGTTGTTCATAAGCAAACACTTACTGAGAATTCAAACAGCAGCCGAAATACTTACTTGATTGCATTGGTTGTTTCATTTCACTTGATCAGGTGATGAATGGAACAACTAGAGTAGGTTGTATTGAATAAGCTCCATTTTGAGCATATTTTCTAGGTTGTCAATTGTGTTTACGTCTTGAGTAATTTTTTGTTTTAGTCAATTTAAAGATAGTTTCAGCTGAGTATTGAGTTTTAGCTTTTGAGAGTCTTGTTTCGGTTTTGAATTAGTCAATTCAACTATGAGTCTTGAGTCAAAGTAAGTTTTTGGATGTTTTGAAGTTATTGACTCCATTGCCCAATGGATAAGGCACTTGTTGGCTCTCCCAAAGATCTGCCATTCTTAGCACCTCCAAGGAGCTATCATCCCCATTGGAGCCAATGTTAGTGTCAGTCTTTGCAGCCTTCCTCTAGTGATCAAACAAGCTGTTACAAAATGATTTTAAGATGTCAAGGTCAAATTTTGTCAATTTAGTGAGTCTTCAAGCAAATTTGGTCACTAGGTATTAGGTCTCGGGTTTGTTTTCACTCCTTTCAAAGTTGTCCAAATGTTAGTCCATGTCACCATTCAACTGAGTGTATCATCATTCAAAGGGTTGTCATCATCATGTCAAGTTCCAATGGGTCATTTTACACCTTGTTTATGCTTCAGTTGTGCCTAGGTAAGGTTCATTTCCCTCTCCTAGGGTTTTGAAGGTAATTTCTCTTAGATGGTCAAATCATCAGAAAAAATTGTATCCTAATGTTCATACACCTTCTCCTATCCTTAATGTACCTTATTAAACACTTCCCATCACTGAGATCCACCAAATTCCTCATTTTTGCACAAACCCTAGTTTCTTGCTACAACTTGACAATTTTCTAGGCTTGGCCTGTGTTTTGCCCTTTTGGACCCCTTCCCCTCACTCAATATTTGAAATTTCACTTTCCCCTGCTTCCTAACATCCCTCCCTACTTCCAAAAATTTTCTCAAGAATTTAGAAGCCACTTATCCCCTTCATTTCACTTCATTTCGACAAATCCATTGTTCCACATCGGGATAGGTTTTACTCCAATGATGTTTCTGAGCAAGAAAAGATTAATTTGGGAAAACTGAGAGAGTATTTTGTCCACAATAGGCCAAGGAAGAAATCTGTCCTTCAATTTTTACACAGGTGTCATGGTTTTAGAGAAATGTCAAAAATACAGTTGCCGTAGGAGAATTGATTTACCTCTGACGTGACCTTGGGAAAATCAAGATTTCTCCTACCTTGGTTGGGCTAACGAATTTCTTGATAACTAAAATGATAACTAGACATAAAGAGCTTCCTAATGAGCTATCATGAGCTCAATTTGGGGTTGATAAAGACCTTCAAAAGTTGACTGCAAAAGCACTCTCCCTTTAGGCAACCTCATTTTACACATTTTGACCAGTCTTGGGAGATTTCGTTTTTGATAGGGAAAATCAAATCAAAATTGAAAAATTCGAGTTGGGTTTGAAATTAGACTCAATAATATTTCCAACGAGCTATCCTAAACTTATTTTGGATGCTAAGAAGGCCTCCACAAGTCTCCTTCAAAAAGGCGCTATGCATTGAGATGGTGCGACACATTGGGCAACCCTCTGCAGTGTAAAAAATGAACTGCCATGACGCATTGGGATAAAACACTTGAAATACATTAAAATCATCCTCCAAATGTTGGAAACCTAATCCTCAATGGGTTAGTGTGGAAGTTGAATAGACAAAGTAATCCAAGAGACCTTGGGATGTGAAACCCAACGGTCACATAATGTACTATAAATGTATATCATTTGTCAATAAAATTGTACTCGCATGTTTCATCTTTCATATTGTTCTTGCTCCCATGTGTGTTTAACATGGTATCAGAGCTGGTACATTCATAACCTTCTCAATATTCTGTAAGTCACTTGTTTTTGTGGCCTGTGTAAACCAACGCTTCTATGTCTTAATGAAGCTTGTGGGTTTCTGATCATTTGTTAGGATAATCATATTGATCATTGAGATTGAAGTATGAGTGTAGTTCATGAGAATACAAAAAGTTTCTCATCTATGTCTCTCTGCATAATTCACATTTTTCTTTTATTTCTCTTAGATAAATATAAAAAATGGTGTTTTTAACTCCTTTCTCACAACTATATTCCCAGTTGCACATCGCTTATACATCTCTCTGTACATTGACTATTGCACCACCTATGCTTTTGAATAATTCATTAATCCTCTGATGAATTCTTTATGTGTAACTCTGAAATGTCTTCACTTATGCATTGAAACCTTGATGGTCATGGTATGTGTCGAAATCTAGTTACAAACCTTGAATTGAAGGCTGTTCACATTGGCACTCTCTCTCTCATACCCTTGGCATGTTGCAGCAAAGTATATGCAGATCTTGTAGCATGTGATCTCGCACAATTTTTGAATATTGCACTTCGACAGACTCTCTCATTTGCTGGTAGTAGCATCTGACAAATTTGGTGGCCATAGCAGCTGCGTGGTCTCTGACCTCGTCCTATAGACGGGTATTTGGAATATGCTTGACTTGATGTAATCTTACAGTCATAATGGAGATTGTATAGTCAAAAGTAGTCTTGTAGAGCATTGATTTAGAAATCTAAATAGTAATAACCCATTAAAGATTCGTGCGTTATAGAAATTTCTCCTCCTGGTACATCTACTCTCTAACCAGTAATATCGATGAGGGAGCAGTTGTTTGCGGAATTCACAATAACATTCAAGATGGAAAACTAGTTAGTCTGTAGTGTGGCGTGCGTGTTGGTTCATTGGTTCAACTATGCGTTTCATATCTGTGATGATTGATTCGCATGAAACGTTACTTTCAATTATGCGTACAGAAATCTTGGGAAATCAATGCGCCCAAATCTGAGGCACATGTTGCACTACCAGACAATCCATATTCAAAACGTTGCATATGCAAACTTCACACGTTAACACTGTCTCCATACTGCCATTTCTAGCTCTGAAATTTTATATTGGTATCGTTGCAGTTACGGTATTATTGCGGTATACCACCTGTCCATAACTCCATACCAATTTTCCCATACCACAATATTGTTTTTCTTTCAACACACCGTTACAGTGAATGGCATGTAATAACCAGTGGAATCTGTAACCACTCTCCATATGCATTAACCATATGCTTCCCCATACTCCACGCAGTTAAGTTATTGTATTGGTTAACAATCGTTTTTTTGTAACGTATGGCCTGACATGCTATACATGTTATTCCACTGCGTGCATACCTTAGTCCTCCCTCTGTCACACTGCCTAGCCTAACACCCTGAAGCTTGTCACATCTGGACGTGAAAGTCTTGCTAAGGAAAGTTCGATGGTCACATCCTTTAGTTAAGGGTTTTTTCGTATATTCTACTGAACATGATTTGAAGCTTCTTGAAAGTATAGAGGTTATTAAGGGCAAAAACCTTCGAGCTTACGCCATTGTTATTATTGATAATAACCAAATTCTTTGGATTACGAATTGGGGTTTTATTAGACACAGAGATATCGTTATCATCAGCAACAGCAACACCATAGTTTCCACCATTGGCTTGCTTTATGTTGGGGATCTCGACCTTGAGGTCACAGACAACGAGCTTTCCGAATTCTTTATTCCCGTGGGAACGGTGACCTCAGTTCGAGTCTGCCGTGATAGCATGACCCAGCGCTCCCTTGGCTATGGATATGTCAATTTTCTTGAACCTATAGATGATACTCTGGCCATTGACCTTTTGAATTATAAGGAACTGAATGGGAAACTTTTTCGGATCATGTGGTCTCACTGAGACCATATAGCACGCAGGAGTGGAGTTGGAAACATATTTATTAAGAATATGCATGAGCCTATTGGGAATGCAAGTCTTGCATATACCTGTTGCGGCCTTCAAAACATAATATTTAGCTCGAAGATCTGAGAGTTACCTCAACGTATAGCAGTGTTGATCAACCCTTATTCCCTGAAGGTTAATTGATGGCATCCTGTGTACATTTCAGAGATTGAGAGTTGATAAAATCCTTGATCTGGGTTAACCTTTGTTTGTAAAATTAAGGACAACTCCATGTCAACATTGGCATCACGAAATTCTAACATCAACAGTTGTAGAGGCACGGTTTGATCGGAATTTCGTTGATAACTTTCAACAATTGGAAGAAGGTTTCATAGTCATACCATATTATATCATTAAAGTCTGCCTTTCAGCAAAGGGTCTCACTCTCATATCATTGAAGTCTGGGTTTCACAGTCATATCAGAATCTCACTGTCATAAGGGTATTACTATCATTTGGATGTGAAACAACTTGGCTTTAGCAGTAATGCAGATTTGAGGTAGCAGACTTGTGTCTTCTTGCAAAAGGATGACAGGGGCAAAGAGCATCAGTAGTATAACGACTTCTTGAAATGTAACCTTAGCAAAAGAAGCTTCAGATAGAGTTGGAAAGCATCAAATAGAGGTCAGCAAAAGAAGGCATACTCAAGTAGTCTGTAAGTGATTGAAGATTCCAGTTATATTGGTATGTTTACTTATCTGTAGTAGCATTCATCTGTAGTATTTGCAATTGGTTTGGCATGAGAGGAAGATTTCAAGATGGAAAGGATATGATATATTGAGAGGAGCGTTAATGGTTTTTCTTCATGAGAAGGGTAGAGGGAAGCTCTGTATTGCATCATATCTGCAGCTTCCTCTTATGAACCGCATGAGGGCACTTAGAATGTAAATATCGTAGAAGTATTGTAAATAATTGAAGATTTGAGCTAAAAAACTAGGGCTCAAAGGGAATTTGACAGAGTTCACAACTTAAGTGTTGTCAGCTCCATTGAAGAAGAAGTGCAGTGGCTTGAAACCGCCATTTGTGGCTCTCCAAACCGCCACTCCATGGTTGATTGAAGGGAAAATGTGATTTTCTTTTGCAGTGTAAAGTTGATATATCATGTAGAGCGTGTATAATATCATGGCGCGTTGAGTTTATATGTGAAGTGTCATATGATCATTTGTAATTGATTTGCTTTAGTGAATGTACGGGCTCAAATTAGTATTGGTTGTACATGACATGGAATATTAATTGAATTGATCCATATTTGAAGACTGTGCTACTATATATATATATATATTAATCGACTGCGTTGGTTGATGCGTTGAATTTTGTGGCATATTCATGTTCCTTTGTCATCACCATTCAGTGTTGCAGCAATAGTCCAACAAGTTATGTGTAATTTCTAGCTTAAAAAAGAAGGATTGGAGAAAATCACTAGTATTACTAAAGTATTAGAGTTCATGAAAACTCTTATACAATCTACTATTGATAACACATTCCAAATCAGCAAAGGCTCTCTCTCAAAAAGTCAGACATGTCTACAATATGCACAAGAACAGATTGAATTCTTGCAGCTTGAATCTCAACTATAGCACAAAGAATTACAACAGTGGAGTCATCATTCTGAACCTGTTTCTGTTCAAAATATTGAAATAGACTCCCATAAACAGCAAGATAATAATGTTGCAGTTCATTCATATAAAGCAACAGTTGTACATGTAGATGTAGAAACTCAATCTGCACTTCCCAAGCCCATCATCAGACCTTGGGAATATCTTGTCAACAACAAGCACAGAACTGGTCTTGGATATGACAAGGACTTGTCCTTTCATATTCCAGACTATGCCAAGCCCATTCAGTTTCAGAGTGCTGGATTCGTTCATGACAGTTCACCTGCTCCTCATGACAATTCACCTCCAGCTGTTCCAGATTCTACCCCTCTTCCACAACAACAACAACAACAACAGATTGTGAAATTCCAACACTGTGACCGAGTTGGCCATCTGAAAGATCACTGTTTTGATCTTCATCCATGTAAGCACTGTCATAAAACCACCCATTCTTCACATAGATGATTTAGAAACAAACGTCCTACAAGAACAAAGATTCATCTTGGATGGATCGCTTCTTGGTAATGGGCACTAATAGCCAAGAAGATATTCTAAACACATGTCACAACTTGTTCTAGAGTATTGAATAGTCTTACAGTTGAGTTTTCTCCATCATCTCACCTTGTATCTGACAGGGGGGAAAATGATGGTCATCTACAAGCTTCAAAGCCACATCAAGTGAGCTTGAGCCACAACCTATCACACCAGATTCAGAATTGTAGCCAGAGACAAAGATGCCCTTGAACATGCCTTCAGTTGGAAATCTGGGACACTTCCTCTAGTAGAAGACTCGAGGTTCTTGCTAGTTTCGAAAGAATTCTAGGAACAAAATTGGGGACACTTCCTCTAGTAGAAGAATTGATCTTCTTGCCAGTTTTGGAAGAGTTCCAGGAATTGCACTAAGCATTCCAGTGTTGGTGGTAATCCTTAAACCACCACCCTTTATACCAACATTTCAGAGAGCACATTCAGCCTAGTGCTACCATGCATTTTTTTCACATTTTGTATTACAACTTTCTTCTTGGACTCATACATAACCCTTCGGATTAAGGGGGGGAATGTTGGACACCTAATTCTCAATGGGTTAGCGTGGAAGCTGAATAGACAAAGTAGTCCAAGAGACCTTGGGATGTGAAACCCAACGGCCACATAATGTATTATAAATGTATATCATCCAAAGACTCTCAAATTGGTAAATTATTCATTGCTAAAGTAAGTTAACATCCCTCCATGACTAATGAATGAGTTACCTTAGTGTTTATGGTGATTTAATGAGAAAAAGTCAAAACCATACCTCTTTACATTTCTTGTCAAAAGCAGTTGCATAGGGTTTGCAAATTGTATGTTTTACTGATAATTCCACTACTAGCCATTTCCCACTCCCTCACTCCTTCATTCCCTCAATCATTTTCTCCCTCTCTTTACATTCTCATCTACCCATTCCACATTTCCCGTATCCCTAATCAACTAACCCTAAATCCCTAATTCCACTATCCCAAACCCTTGTCAAATATCCCCAAAACCCTAATTGCAATCCCAAACCCTAAATATCATCCCCTAAACCCTTTTATTCCCTAAAACCATACATCCAGCATCAAACCCTCCCCTCATCAGTCCCACTCATCCATGGAGCTCAAAAACATTAAGGCAAAATCGGCAAGCTGCCAAGAGGAGGAAAATGAAATTGACCACACTTGAGCAAGAAATTCAAGCTGATTGTGAATCTTGGCTTGAGAGAAAAAACTTGCACTTGGGAAAGGATGCTAGAGAAGGCCAACAATGAGAAAACTATGTTCAAGCACATGGCCCTTCATTACTTGGTGAGAAACAAAGTGTGCAAGGCAAGAATCAGAAACTTGAAGGCCAAGTTGAAGAAGGCATCGAGGAAGCGAAGGGAGAAAGATAGACTTTAGATCTTAGCTGAGGCTTCCTTGGCTCAAAAAAGCACTTAATGAAGGACACTCAGCTCAAATTTCAAAATATTTGGGACACTTTTTTCAATTTTGGAATTTTTGGGCCAAAACACAGGTTTTTTTGCCCAATGCGCCACGCCACCTGGCACTCACCTTTGATGGGGACCGAATTTTGAGGAAAACTCATCATTTTTGTAATTTTCATTGAAACATATTTATTCTCACCAATTTCCAAGAAATTTTGATAGGTTTTGACCCCCCAAAAAGGTCAAAAACACCCAAAAAATGACCTTTTTGCTCCTTTTTGGACACACAGGAAGCAGTGTTGGGAGAACTCAATTGTGGAGGCATAAATGGAGGCCAAATTAAAAAATTCCACTTGTTCTAGAAAGTAGATAGATAGACCTTTTCGACAAGAACACTTGGAGAAAATTTAGAGGCCGGGAGGGCCTCCAAAAGTAGCTGCAAAAAGGCGTTATGCATAGGGAAATCAGCGCGGTGCATTAGGGAAATTTTTACTCAGTTTGACCAAAAATGCTCTGTTTTTCACCTAGTTTCTTGACGGTTTGACTTTTCGTCTTCTACATTTCAAAATCATGCTGTAATTTAATGTAATTTGATGGATATTTGATGTAATTATTCTAAATTTTCACTCATAGAGGTAGATTCATCCATGTAAAAGTAGTTTGCAACTGAATGAATCAGTTCCCTAATTTTTAGAGGCAAGCTGTTCCATTGCCTTATTTTTAGTTCTCAATTTAGAATTTGTTGGAGTAGCTCCTAAACTTATGAGCTCGACCCTAGAAGCTAGGATGAGTTGTTGTTTGCCTATATCTTGTGATTTTTCAGTCATTAGCAAAGGTTGGACTTTTGAGAAAACTTGGAGCTTCATTGTAC
Source organism: Pinus taeda (assembly GCA_000404065.3). Classification (NCBI taxonomy): domain Eukaryota; kingdom Viridiplantae; phylum Streptophyta; class Pinopsida; order Pinales; family Pinaceae; genus Pinus; species Pinus taeda. Next base: position 48,073 of record APFE030205524.1, on the reverse strand, counting down.
ACATTTTTCAGTAGTTTTGGCTAAGGAATAAACAAGGGTTTGCAGCACTCTATGGGATTAATGTGGAATCTTGCTTTGATATTATGTTTCCTTCTGTAAATGAGATTTTACATGTGTTTTATGTATGCCATTCTCTCTTGTTTCATCTTAACTAAAACAAACAAGGATAAAGGTAGAATCCATTGAATTGTAGTGCTCTACCCATGGTTTGCTTAGTTATTTATGTTTTCAGCTGTTTGAAGAGGATCCACGAGGTTTTCTTGCCCTCTTCAACTCTTCATCTGTCTAAAGCTTTCCATTTCATTCAAATCTGAAGTATAAAATCATTTTCCTATCTTGCCCTATTGAGATCTCTACAAAACTAAGCCTCATTCTCGAGACCCAAAAACTAATTCCCTTTGAGCCAACAAAACTTCATCGAATTCAATCAAACCCTTTTTCACACATACCTAGCATAAAATCAGTCTTCATTCAAGTCATCTCAAGCCTCATTAATCATTTTTCCTGAGATTGACAGGAGAGAGCCCTCTCCCAACCTGGTAGGGCTAGCTATGAGGTTAAGCTTGGTTTGATGTTACCCTAGATCCTACCTTTCTCAGCGTGAGGTAGATTTAGGATCTAACACTACAAACCCTAATCCTATGCTAAAAACTATCCCTTAAGCTACAACCATGTATGAAATGCTCAAACCTAAGTACAATATACCTAAAACACTAGCCTACCAAACCTAGTCCTAAATCCATGCAAAATACATTACCTAAACTCTAACTCTCAGCCTTTGTTTATAACCAAACCATTATAAAACAAATATAACATAGCTAAACCACTGGCATCTAAGCATGCCCGAACCACCGAGAAAAAGCCATGTGAGTAGGTTAGGTGGAGGTTAGCCCTAACCACCAGTCCTTAACCGAGCAGAGTAAAACTCGATATGTGAACACTTGCAGGCATAGCCGTGCAGTCAAGGTTTATTACATGGTTTTAGTGGACACTTACAGTTAGGTGGTGGTAGCACTATGTGAGCGGTGGGATAAACACCACCTCCAACCGCTACGGTAAATGGTTAGCGAAACCGTTAGGACCTAAAACCGCTGCAATAACTGCTTTGTAAACACCTATTTACATGCATAGTTAGTGCCTTTCACCTGGTTAGCTAAACGCTAATAGTCTTCGGGCTATTCTAAGGTGCAAAGTGGGTTTTATATTGTTAGTTTGTTATAAATTAATTTGAATACCATGGCCTAATGAACCAAGGTGGAAAATAATGACAAAACCAAGCACATTCAAACCCTAAAGTCAGCTCATTCACCTCAAATGCAGTCAGGGAGGTTTGAATGTACTTATAGGCCTATAAGAGGTAGTTTTTCTCATTGAAGAATAACTTGAGTGGTTTTAAGCTTTTGTATGCAGGTTCGGGAGGGATAAAAGCGATTTTGTTTTTAGTGTTTTAGGAGCATCCGAATTTGGATTTGGAAACTGTAAGTGGTGTTGGAAAGATGGTTTAGAGAGCTATCTGATGACAGAGGTAAGAATTTCCTATGTGCTAGTTCAGTCTATCCAAATCACTGTGTAATAAACTTCTTCTTCTCATTCCGAATAAAAATGGTTTCCCATCTTGAAAGCAGACCCAGAGACATAGTCCATCATGGATGAACTCTGTAATCAATCTTGTTGTCTGGTATATCTATGTATTCACTTTTTTCACTTCTGTTTTGCATATTACTTATGGTTTATCAGCTATCATAAAGTGTTATGTTCAAGCAATTTTCCTCGATTTCCGTGCTTTCGGTTAACATTAAAACTCATTAATGGTTAATGAATTCTACATCAGTTTTTAGTATATGGTCATTTCAGATCATATATTTTGGTATTAGAGCAAGTTGCATTTGTAGAATGTGCCATTGAATGTTAACCAGGTCTAAGTCGCAACGAGGAGAAGGAATCCTTGAGCAGATCAATCCAGAGATTGGAAAGCGACGAGTCATTTAGAAATCGACCATGTTAGGACTAGATGCAGGTCAAAACACTGAGACTAAGATGAGTGAAGAGAAGTTTCAGTAGGCATTCTTAACCATGCAACAGATGTTGGGAGAATTGTACAAAGACAAGAAGGCGATAGATTCTTCTTCTTCAAAGGCATCGAAGAATGACAAAGGTAAAGGGAAGACTGATAAACCTCCTTAACCTCCATCATCTCCATCATCCTCTTCTTCTTTTTCTTCTTCCTCCAGTGTAGAATTTGAAACAGAAAAGAAACCTAAGTAAACATATCTTTTGAAACTTGATGTTAAATTTGAGTTACCTGTTTATGATGGCAAAATGAATCCTGAAAAGTTAGATAACTCGATAAAGTAGTTAGAAGTGTATTGTCGAATTCAGAACATTTCTAAAGATAAAACTAAAATTCAGTTAGTTACACTTAGAATGGGGGGAACAACTTTAATCTGGTGGGAAAGTAAAACTCAGTTAGATGTCAAGCGTAAAGGAAAAGTCATCTCTTCATGGTCTAAGTTTTTTAAAGCTCTTAGGAAACAATTCTATCCTTTAGGACACATGCAACAAGATGCTATTGATTGGCAGCATCTAAGGCAAGGTAAAGTGTAGAGTGTTTAGGAGTTTACTCAGGAGTTCAGAAAGAAATCATTGGCGCATGGTATTTCATTGGATATACGTGAAACTTCGTTAAAATACATTGATAATTTACATTCGTATTCGCAACATACATTATTGCTGTTTAATCCTGATGATTTTAATGAGGTGTGTGTTTAGGCCATACATATTGAATCAGGTGGCAGACCATTCAAGTTGTCATCTTAACTATCCAAAGAGTTGGAAACCAGAGATTCTAGTTATAGTAAGTGGAAGAGCATTTCGAGGAGAAAGAAATCAGTGATCGTTTAGAAGGAAATACCTACTTGTTCTCATTGCCAAAGAATCGGTCATGATGAATCAAAGTGCTGGAAACTTCATCCAAAACTTAAGCCCAAAATGTTCCTTTAGGTGAAGGATGAAAAGAAGGCCATTGTAGCAATCCAGCAGGATCTAGGTACAGATTCAGGTGATGAAAGGAGGATAACCTCCATGGTTACGACATGTGAAACTTCTAATACTGGTTCAAGTTCGAAAACTAATGTATCTTCTTCAAACATAAATCCTCCACATGAAAATAAAAGAGTTGAACTATTCTAGATAAGGATAACATGTAAGCATACAAATATTGACACGATGTTTGATAGTGGATCACAAGCAAATTTAATATCTAAACATCTAGTTAATCAATTTGGATTGGAGACACAGAATCATCCAAGACCATACCCATTAGGTTGGATTAATAAATCAACTCAGATACATGTCACAAAGTAGTTTCGGTTAAAATTTGCAATCACATATAAGTACATTGATGAAGTGGAGTTAGATGTGGTCCCAGTAGACATATGTGGAGTTGTCTTAGGAAGTCCTTATCTTTATGATAGAGATGCAGTGTTTTACAGAAGAGAACATAAATATCACCTAAAGAAAGAAGGGGTTGAATTTATTGTTAGGGCACATAAAGGCAAATCAAACTTGGATTTAATTGTTACAAATCAAGTTGAGTAGTTAATAAGTTCAAGTAAATATGTACTCATGTCTATTAAGGAACAACATAAGGATGAGTGTTCGAGATGCGAGATTCAGTTTATAGATCAATTGGTCAAGGTGGTTAATTCTATTATAAGAAATCTTATTCATGAACAGGATAAGCAACATGAGATACATTTAATGTCATATGAACATCTTCTTAAAGACCGAATAAATCTCAATTCATTCATTCAACTAAATTCTAGAAATTATCATCATCACCAGTGTATTGCAGGGAATGGTACATGTGAGTCTAATCAGAGACTTGTTTCAGATAGTATGTTTATTTTTAGTTTCAAGGGTGTAGGTCAGTATTAGGGAAAGACAACGTTACATTCCTTTGGTATTGCATCATCATTTCATGCTTTAAAAAGTAATGGAGCCTCTCTTCAAGTGGAGAGGAAGTCTATAAGTTTTCATGACAAAGCATTTTCTAAAGTAGATCTAAAGTTTCCTTATAATGATTTGAAAACTAATGCATTAAGTGAAACTGTTAGTCAATGGAGATAGCAGGTAATAGACAAAGAATTAGTGATTCGAGTAAATCAACAATTACTTAGATACTTTCAAAATCAAACTAATTTGCAGCTATCATTTCATCACAGCTAGATGAGTTATGTTTAGAAAATTCACCTAGTAATTAGTCAACATGAAAGTAAATCAAGTCAAGTAATTGATGTGAAGTCAAAATCAAAGGAGTCTTTGAATATTTCAGTTATTCAGAAAGTAGATTGTTAATACCCATCAGATGTATTGAACAAAGCCCTACAAATACTATTTTCAAAAGATGTGTTCGAATCACTAACTCATGATTCTTCATGGAAAGCATTCAATTTCCATGTTGATAACAAGTTGTTTTCCCATCGTCGCAAGTTGTTCATACTACGGATGGAAAAAATAGATAACCGAATCAAAAGGTATCATGGTTAGCATCATCAGGGTCATCACTTGTAGGCGATTGATCGAATACATTGGTACATCATCAAGTCAAGGTGGAAAGAGAGTGAGTTCTATCCTCATCGACTATTTGTTTAGTCAAACTTTTGTGGTCTAAAAGATTTCAAGTGGAGAGGAATGATCCAAGAGGATTCGTCGATTCAATTGCACAAGTGTTTAAAGTGTCGCCATCAGTATTCATGGGTGTCGTTCAATATCGACAGTGTTGGTTATGATGAGGTTGTTTAGGTAATGTTCATAGGATTTCATGGTATTTAGAGGAGATGGTTTAACACCTCGTTGTCAACTTGATTTCATCAATAGTTCCCTAGGGTTTGGTCGACGACACGTGTTTTGTTGTTCGACTTTGCAGGTTTGATGTGTCGACATCAATGTCATTAGTGGCATAGATTCATCATCTCAGTTGTCGTTGCAAATATAGCTGAAGTCAACAATGTGCGTGGGTTATCGTCATGGTAGAGGATCAATATCATCGTTTGTCGATGATCAGCATGGGTTTATTGCCATCATGTGACAAATTTCGTGAATGTTGCATTGTGACAAAATTGTACATATGGGTTTTTAAAATAAATCCTAATCTATGTATTAATCTTATGCAACCCTAAGCCTAAGTTATACAAACCATAATCCTATGCTAAACACCATCCCCTAAGCTACAACCATGTATCAAATGCTCAAACCTAAGTACAAATGTACCTAAAACACCAGCCTACCAAACCTAGTCCTAAAGCCATGCAAAATCCATTACCTAAACCCTAACTCTTGATCTTTGTTTATAATCAAACCATTATAAAACAAATATAACATAGCTAAATCGTTGGCAGCTAACCATGTTGGAACCACCGGATAAAAATCCATGTGAGCATGTTAGGCGGAACTTAGCCCTAACTGTTAATCCTTAACTGAGCGGAGTAAAACTTGACATATGAACACTTGCAAGTATAGCCGCACATTCAAGGTTTGTTCCACGGTTTTGGTGGATGGCTACAGTTAGGCGGTGGCAATGCTATGTGAGCACCGGGATAACCGCCACCTCCAAATGCTACGGTAGATGGTTAGCAGAACTGCTGCGACCTAAAACCACCGAGATAACCACTACGCAAACACCTGTTTACATGCACAGTGAGTGCCTTCTGGCTGGTTAGCTAATTGATAACAGTCTTCGGGTTATTCTAAGGTCCAAAGTGGGTTTTATATTGTTAGTTTGTTATAAATTAATTAGAATACCATGGCCTAATGAACCAAGGTGGCAAATCATGACAAAACCAAACACATTCAAACACTAAAGTCAGCTCATTCACCTCAAATGCAGTGAGGGAGGTTTGAATGTAATTACAACCCTATAAGAGGCAGTTTTTCTCATTGAAGAATAGCTTGAGTGGTTTTGAGCTTTTGTATGCAGGTTGTGGAGGGATAGAGGCGATTTTGTTTTTAGTGTTTCGGGAGCGTCCAAAGTCGGATATGGAAATCATAAGCGACATTGGAAAACTCGTTGAGAGAGCTATCTGTTGACAGAGGTCATAATTTCTTGTGTGCAAGATCAATCTATCCAAATCACTATGTAATCGACTTCTTCTTTTAATTCCTAATAAAAACAGTTGCCCATCTTGAAAGCGGACCCGGAGACATAGTCCATGAGGGATGAACTCCGTAATCAATCTTGGTGTCTAGTATATTTGTGTATTTGATGTTTTCACTTCTATTTTGCATCTTACTTATGGTATATGAGCTATAGTAAAGTGTTCTTTTCAAGCAAATTCAGTTAACATTGAAACTCATTAATGGCTAATCAATTCTACATTAGTCTTTAGTATATGGCCATTTCAAATCATATAATTTTACCAACCAACCAACAAAGTATGTGACATGTTGTTATTTAACATATATGATGTTTTAATAATATGAAATCCCTCTTTTGTTTATTTTATAGCCTCATATATTTTTCATCCTCTTAAAAATAAGAATTTCTGAATTAAATTTATTTGTAAAAAAAGCTTTTCAACTTAACATTTCTAAATAACTTTGTAATAGACCTAAAACCTAATTTTTTTTTTTTTATGAAAAAAATAAAAATATAAATTATATAAATATAAATATTGTCATGGTAGCTTGTATCCTACTCTAAAACCAATATTCACAACCGTTGTAAACTAGCTTTGGAATGATGGTAATATGGTAATTAGATTTACCATTATATTTTTTAATTATTAATTAAATAATATCTATTAGTATTATATAATGATAAATAAATATTAATAGGGTTAACATTAACAATTAATATAATGCAATTAATATTATATCTAATAATAATTATAATAAATAAAGGAATAAATTGAATTATTAAATAAAATTTAGGTCCCTCCCTTTGGACCTCGTGAGACCTAGCTGTTAGAGGTCCTCTTTAGCTGTTTCTAAGTCAACTTTAGTGTTGGAATGACGTGATGTCTATTTAACTCATTGCTAAGATCTGATCTTCAACTTGTCTTAACGATGAACCACACTTGTTGGTTATTGTAGTGAGGATGAACCACACTTGTTGGTTCGAAACTTGTAGACAAATGATTTGTTATGTGATTTTGCTGAAATTATTCTCTCAAACTAGTTTTGTAATGGTCAGCTTTTGAGTGGTTGTGTTAGGATCTATATAATATTCATTAAGTTAGTAACTAGCACTACCACTTTCTACGGTTCCATAATTGATGTGAGAGATCTAAAGATATATGGAGACTTACATTTATAAAAAATAGAGGGATAGAGGGTTCCAACATTTCAAAAAATGTTATATTTTTATTTTACTCAATTTTATTATTTATATTTATATTAAAAAGCCAACCATTAAGAATCTGAGCTCAAATCTATGCGTGTAAAAGTCCTATTTATAATGAATAAATTAATGGTATGCCAATTAAAAATAATATATAAAATTATAAAAATGTTAAAATTAAGTTAAATTTATCTAAATAATCTTTTGAAATAACTTTTTAGGCTGAACTTTTCTCCATAAAATTTGAACTTATAACGTAGTAGAGACTAAACCCATGCAAACTAACTAATAAGAAAAGTCCCTTGAACACCACCTTGTAGCGAGTTATTTCCTAGTCACGCCAGTATAAATAAACTACCATACATTTTTCTCCTTGAACGAAACAAAAAATTGAACTCTGCAATTGGTTTTGGACGAAATAAAAAATTGAACTGTGCAATTGGTTTTCAATGGATCCCATCAAGGTTGGTTACCTTCGCAAGGTTTATCAGCGCATGGTGTTAGCGCTTCCTGGTTTATCTTGGCAGGTAATGGGCAGCGAACCGAGTTCTGGAACGCCTCGAGCCCCTAGAAAAGACGGAGAGGCCCTTCGGATTTTGTCGAATTCTCTCAAGAAGTCCCCTCTGCCGCCGCTGTGTTTCGGGGTATGGTTGGAGAAGTCAAAGGGTATTGCTAATGTGGTGGAGTTCTTGGCCACCTGCCCCAACTTCATGTTCCAAGCGGCCCTCAAGGAAGCTCTGCAAGTTATCGCTTACGTTTATTCTTCTAGGTTTCCCAATGTAGATGTGAATGCTTTGGTGGATTTTCCTACCTTCACAATGTTGAATTCATGCTTCTCTTCGTGTTATCCTGACATTGATTTTAAGGGGCAGGCTTCTGTGATATGGCAAGAGCTGAACTCGATCAACCGTTATGTCCGTCCTTTGATATTTCCTGCGCAGAATCCACAGTAAATTAATGACTCCGTGCGATGCCATGGAAGCATTAGGGTTCTTGTTCTGATTATGAATATTCCTTTTCCATTCATTTGTACATCACCATGGATATACTGCCATATTGGGTTCTTGTTGTTGTCAGTATGAATATGCTTACAACCGCTAAGGTTGAGTTGCATTTAGAATTTTGTGTTGCTTATATCCACCAAGGTTTGTATATGTCTATCAATCTTGCAGCAACATGGCAGCTCAGAATTTTACTTTCCTCCTCATTCTTTGTCGCTTTTAACTTTATAATGGTGTAAAGATCTCCTTTCATTATTAATGTTGTGAGAATGGTAAGAGTTTTATAATGTTACTCTGATTTTATGTTATGAGATTATTGAAATCTTTATAATGTTATTTCCTTGACTTTATGTCATGAGAATGGTGAGAGTTTTGTTATGTGATTTCTTTGATATTTAGAGAGTAGTACTAGATTTTATAATGTTCATTTTTTTTTTATTATTTATTTAGAGAATAGTACAAGTTTTATAATGTTAATATGATAATAGTAAGTGTGTAGTTTAGTTAATAGAGGAAATGGTTTTTGTTTTTAAATATAAAATATAATTTTTTATATTTTGATGGATTGATGATTGAGACACCTAACTTGTGGCTTGAATAACTTCCATATAGGGGTATCTAAGCTATCAAAATCACATAGGATCATACCTAAACTCTCAAAATCACCAAGGGATCATGGCCACACCATCACTTTACATAACTAGATTTTTACTCACATAATTTTGAACTAGTAACATTTTCACAAGTATCTTATACATTTTACTTTTAAATATAAAAAGTTAAATGTATAAATTTTAAATACTCTAAATTTAAATTATTATACATTAAATTTTAAATTTTAAATTTGTTTGTTTTTAATATTAATTAACATGTGAGGCTGCCAATATTATTAAGATATAAAAGAAGAGATATACTTTGAATATAAATAGGTCGACCTATTGTTCTGACCAATGCAATTTGAATGTCTTTTACTATAATTAACATAGTTTAGAACAATGTAATTTGTATGTCTTAACTCCAAATATATATTAAGAACTATGAATTTTCCATCGATGCTATTAGCATAGCATATAGAATGATACCGGGTAAAGTAAAAAATAAGTTAACATATTTTGTAATTATTTTATTTGAAATTTTACTTTATTGATTCCATTAAAATTTATAGGGTTGATAATCCCCACTAGTCTAAAATGATGGCTCACATTTAAACCTATATATTTTTTTAAATGTAATTTTATTTATATAACAAAATTACATTTTGTAAATATCTAATTGTCTTTTAAAAAATATTTAGGTGAAAAAATTGTAAAAAGTTGGTTCATACAATAACTTGTTCCTACAACTACATCAATATACATTTCAAAACATAAACTCATATAATGTTGAATATATTCTTAAAATTTTCCATACAAAATTTGAATGAGAATTTGAACTTCCAATTGTCTTTGAAATGAGGTTTCTCATGATTTCATACTCTTCTTCCCTATTCCTATCTCATATAATATCATACTCCTCTTAGCTAATCCTCACATGACTATGATAATGTGATGCATATTTAGGAGTATATCATCTACCTTCCATCCCAAGCATGACAAATAATTTCCCTTTTGCTTTCATATAGTATTTATATGTGGATATGAAACTCAATTCAAAAATAAAGCCACTTCATGAATATTCTCAATACTATTAAATATATCTATCACCACTCTTAAACGAAGGATCAAACCAACCCTCAATCTCTTATCATTCCCAATGCTCCAAAAGGACAATATCCAATTAAAGAGAAGTGTAATACCATTTATTTCAAAATAATAGAAGTATTATTCTATCTTTTTATTAGATTCAAATATAATAATATAACAAATCACACAACACATCACTGTGAAGTCAAACGATGAAACAAGTTGAGATGATATGGTAGGTTGAACAGGAACTAAAGTAAATGTAGTTTGTATAATGATTAGAGAGGTCATGTTTGGAATGAATGGACTAGATGTAGGCATAGCATTAGAAGACCAGATGGGGTTTTGATAGTACCTAAGACTAACTAAGCTAAAGTGGTATAACCACCTCGCAACATGGGATCACTAGTTTCAGGATAGGAGAGAGACGAGACTCTTCCTGTACAAGGAAAGCCTTATGGAGGGAATTCATATCCTTGCTCATCATCCACGTGAGGAGCATGGGTAGCGAAAACTTCAGAATGACCAAGAGAGGAGACTTGAATGTCACCTTCTAACTCCATAAATTGGAAAGAATTGGTGATGAGGAACGCGAGATGTACCAGGAGATAACTCCAAAGGAATACCAGGCGGATCGTAGGGATTATAAGGGCACTGAGTATATTTGAAAACAGGATCGAACAACCTATTCATGGAATAGACAACAAGCCTCGGTGGACTTTTAGGAGATTCCGCACTCTCACGCGTGTGAGTAGGATTATCAAAGGAGTGAGTAGGATTATCAAAGGAATCTGGATCAGATTCTTGAGGTGATCAGAAATATGATGGAGGTGGATGAGAAGACAAAGGTTGAATACTCAAAACAATTTCAAGTTCAAAACAAGGTTGAATACTCAAAACAATTTCAAGTTCAAAACCTTGATCCTCAACCGGCTAGGAATTTCGAGATGAACTCCTTGGGAGGACCCTTTAGTATTAGAAAATGAAGGGGAGCTATGATATGAACTCAATAGTTCAGCCTCCATGACTTCCTCTCAACAACGAAAATGAAATGAAAATTCATTTAGGGCATTAACAATCTTGAAATTAATAGGGAATTACTCAATATTGGTCCAAGAAGAAACTGCTTGGGTTCGACATGTTTATCATGGGCAGTTATTTTTTAGAAACAAAAACATTTCATTTTCATATTTTAAGAGTCAAGAAAAGGGAAAAAGGGTGACTCTAGTCATTTTCAATAGTTTTGCGAGCTTGAAAGGACAAGGTGCTTGATGATATTTTCAAATTTAAAGAGTAAGAAAAGATCAAATGACTTCTTAGGTGTATGTAGCTAAAAGGAGTACCATGTAACCATGAAATGTAGCTCAACAAATAAATTTACCAAGGACTTGACGTATGTGCATGCAATCTCAGTGAATGCTGTGTTCGGTGTATCACATTTATAGGGCCACAAAATTGACTTCCTAGGGATAAAGGTTTGCAACCTATGGGGGCTCTCTTTATATACGCAATGGTACGTGCATCACAAGTTCGTGCTAGCGCCATCTAATGTCGAAGCAAATGACACGTGCTAAGTTTTAAAGATGCTGGACCATGTCTCTAACCTTGACCACTAGATATGAGTTTTAAAGATGCTGGACCATGTCTCTAACCTTGACCACTAGATATGAACATTAATGTTTCAAATGATCCTTAAATTAATTGATATATTTTAAGGTTGATCTTATAATTATGTTTCAATTTCAAGGCCTTAACGATGTTACTCATTCCTAAAATGAAAACTAGACGATGATATGAAATCCTTCAATACGATGAAAACTATCTATGTAGGGAAGAAGATCACTCAAATCATGCATCAAACCAAATGAAAAAATGCATCCATGACAATCTCCAAACAATAAATGAAAAATATGAAATCTAATATTTCATATGATAAGCAAATGCAATGCCACAAAATTTCTTAAAGCATAATTTCCTTAAAATATAATGATGATTTTTTCTCTTTTTTCAAAATGAAACTAATGTAATCTAGTGCAACGTAAAAGAGAATGCAAGCAAGCCAACAAATATGAAATCTCTTTAACATCAATGAATTGCATGCAACTCAAAATTCTTTGAAAACTATGAAAATAATAGCACTTTCACTTTGACTTTTTGAAACACAAAAAACTTCAAAGAAAACACTTCCTTTTGATTCCAATGAGGCAATTGATTTGTAATCTATAGTTCGTCAAATGAAGCTTAAGTAAATTTCAAAATATCCACTAATGAAAACAAATTAAGGCAAAAGAACTAAAAAGTGATATGCAAAGTATGTCTGAACACACAAAGACTCTTGAACACATGTAAGTGGTGTGTGATGTGTGATGGGAAGACCAACGAGTGGACAAATGTTGACCTAGAAGACCTATAAACCTAAAAGGCTAATTGAACTTTAAGCACACTCAAACCAAGTTAAAAGAGAATTGCAATGAGACAATGACAAAGTCAATGAAAAGCACATTGGTAAATCATTGGGAGAAGGCCAACATAACCGAAAATGAGAAAGAAAACCCTAAATTTCTTAATTTTTTGCAATCATCGCACATGTGAGGATAAAAGAGGGGATTATTACTACTGTAACTAGAAAACCCACGATATAATCATGAATATCAAGATCAAACCTACAATGGTCGAGGAAAATAAAAAGAAACTCAAAATCTTCAAGAACAATTCAATTTAACAAACTTGAGACATATACCAGAACCTCACACTTACTACAGACAAGCAATGAGATCTAAAAATGAATGGTTACTCGTCAAAACACAAGGTGAAGGAATGGAAGGAAAGGGTCATAGGCTCCCTAGTGGAGTCGGTGTTTTTTTGACAAGGTTAATCCTCTTTGCAGACAGAGACGATCCCTCTAGCCCAATGAGTGGGTCTAGAAATTGAAGTGACAATTAACTAGACATCTTCCTAGATTATAATTGAAAACTAGAACGAGAGATATGACCTACCTCGCTCTGATTCTATTTTGATTTCCTTTGTTGAGATCCTCGAACTGCTTATGTCACAGAATTGTTCCTACTTCTTTCAGCGGTTATGTACCTGCACAAGTGATCAAGAGACAATAAAGCATGCCAAAAACCAATAACAAATCCAATAATAACCTACTTAATTCATCAAGGAATGCCAAGCTAATACATACATGAACATATATATTTTGGGAAGATGAACCAGTAGTTGTATATTATTTAAAGAATAAAGGGAAGCTCACAACCATAGCCTTGATGTTGAAAGGCTCTCCTTGAGTGGTAATCCAAGTACAAGCTAATAAACTCTCTAAACATTCCTCCGAGTCTCATGAATAGCCTCTAAGCACAAGCTCAACATAGGGGTGCAAATGGACATAGACCAACCATTTGGGAATGGAAGAGGAGTAATTTATAGGCTGGGAGAGGGATTTAGGACTCCTCCAAAGATAGGATTAGGCCCACATCTCAAGGAGGTAGCTCATAATGATGAGATCAAGAGGTCAAATTAGGAGGATTCGACCTCATCTGTGCAAAACCACCTCCAGCTCGCCACTGTGGAAGCTTCTAGATCACGAAGCTTCTAATCCTCTTTGGAAAAACTTCCCTTTTGAGACCATAGTAGGTATGCAAGGGAATAGAGCGATGCAATTGCTGGCCTAACATGGTGCAATAGGTGATCATAGTAGTTTTTAGCTTCATAAGGGAAATGATCTTCATTTTAGGGTTTTAAGAGCTATTTCTTCACGGAAATCTCCAGATATTTTCCAAGAAAAGTTAAAGGAGGGATTTGAGTTGTATAAATGGATCAGTATACTATATAATAATCATGTTTCGGGAACTTTAGGGTATGTCATAGGGAAGTGTAGGAGGCGTGACAAAATAATGTGTAACACCTTGCTTGACCATTCAATGAATATATTTTTGCATGTTGGTCACAATGTCATGCTTATAGCCATGTTTTGGTCATGCACAAGGTCCCCCTTCATGTGTACAAGTTGTATTTGCTATGTAAACATCAGTTGCACTCACACACGAAGTTGTATGCACTGTCACGCAAGTGTAGTCATGGTCATTTAATGATCTATCACAAGCATCGCACTTGTCGCTCACACTGTCAGTTAGTCATGATGAGTATATGTTGTCTTGATGGTTTGCGGCTTCTTGTTGTCAAGTCACGTTGAGTGTGTGTTTTCACGGTCACATGTGAAAAAATTCACTCGCTCACACACTTAGTCATTTTTTTCTGAAATTATGACGACGAGATCACCCTCTAACAGTCGAACCTGAACCCTAGAATCAAATCAACCAATTGTCACCCAAAACAGCGCAAAAGTGTCCAACAAGCCATTTCAATCTGTGCTGCCTGCAAGCACAACAACCAACCATCTTGTTGGTCAACTCGAGATTTTGACTGGGTAGTGACCCCGTGACTCACTCCCCTCAAAAATTGCACAAAAATTGTAGAACTTTCATGCTCCACTCACTGAGGAAATTGTGTAGACAGGTCAGACAAACACCTTGTGTCCATCCTTGTCTCCCTCAAAAAATTGTGTAGTTTTTCTAGCTAGCCACCAAGTTAGTCGACCGATTTCTCACCCAGAAAACTACATAGATTTCATGAGCAGTCCCTCAGCTACCCAGTAGCCCACTCAACTCAGAAACTGCACAGAGGTGTTCACTAGGTTAACCTTCCAACAATTTCATAGTTTTTGTCACCAAAAATCCTACAACCTACTGCCATCTCTCTCGAGGAATTGTGCATTTTTTGCTACCAAGCCCCTCTGCTACTTGCACTCCTTCCCTCAAGAAATTTCGCAGATCTGTCCTTGAGCTGAGCTAGATCCCAGAGACAGTCACTGCTAATCTGGATTGTCCATCTCAGTCTCTGAGTGACTTCTGTACAATTTTCACCAGTAGTGCCTCGAGCCCGCATCCCAACTTTAAAATTGCCTTGCGCGGTTTCATAACCTTGTCCTCTCTCCGAGTCACATATATCCAAAAGCGAACGACAATGCATCATGGTAGAGTAGGAGGTTTATGGATTTGATGTCATCTCATGATGAGTGATTGCAGATATAGGTAGATGGACAAGACATGACATGACGATAGAAATGATGAACAAGGAGGGCACATGCAAGGATATTTTTTCACAAACAGACAAATAAACAATGCATGTGAGGAGATTTTCTTGCAAATGGACAATGCATGTAAGGATATTTTTTTGCAAAAAAGATGATGCATGCGAGGGGATTTTTTCTTGAACAAACGAACATGTGAAGCATGCTAAAGAACAAGCAAAGGAGCGATGTGCACATACAACATCAAGTGAACACCAATACCATTAAAGACTCAGCACACCTTTCCATGCAGAGGTGAAGCTGTGATACACCAAGAGAACACCCATCACTCAGCAGCACTGCAACTCAACATGCACACGAGTAGGAGCATGGACATACCAACACTATTGTGTCGATTCATATCATGAGTCATGTTAGCCACATCACTACTATGGGCCATACTATGTAAATCAATGTAATGTAATGTGGAAACCAAAGAGATCCAGATGTCATATGAAGAGTCATGTAAAGCTAAAGAGTCAAATAAGTCAAGCAATCATGAGGGAAGTTGAACATTCCCACAGGATAGTTTCACCCTTCGCTATAAATACCCCCTCATTTGCACATGCAAGCGAATTTTTGCCTTGGTTCCTCCCACATAGTCTTGAATGCACATGTTCTTGCCTTTAGTCTTACCATTTATACTCCATATCTAAAATGTTTATACCAAAGAAAACATAACTACAAAATTTTTAAATTGATGCAAGAAATAATATCGTGCCCTTAGCATGTGCAATTTACATGTTTAAATCCTTTGACATTAAATTATTAGTCTAGAGGTTTTAAACTTGTGAGATGTCATGCATTGTATGTGAAAGGTTATAGTTTTCTATCTTGAATTCTAATATGATTCTAAGGAAAATAAAATTGCATCACTCATCACACTTCAAAAATCAAAATCTCACTTAATCCTACTAGGAAATGTTCATGTACTCAAGCACGAATCAATATACTAGGATCTTGTTGTCAACAATTTATCTTTTGCATTGATTTGGGTAGTTCCTCTTTCCAAGAATCATTGAAAATGAAAGAGGACTAATACATAAATTGAAAAGACAAAACTACAACATGGAAATATATCCAAGCATTGAATTGATATTTACTAGAATGTGATTATTAAAACCACAAGTTGCAACCATTCAATTCAAGAGACTATAATGTTCCTGCAACAATATTCTTAAGCAATTTGTGCAATACAAATCAATGATTAAATAATCTCTTTATATGATTAACATACTTGTCAATGAAAGCATAGCAAGAATTGAAATGCTAAACTAATAAGCATATAAAAGAAATCAAATATAAATAATATCTTAACTAAAATAGATGCAATGGAGTGTAGAATAGATTAAGGGGTTGTTCCTAACTAGTTTACATTGCAAAAATATCTACAGTCCTATGAAATAATCACACCATAATTTAAAACAACAACTATCTTTACATTAAAAAAATCAAGTTCACGAGTGTACAATGGTTTACTCACCAATCTCACATATATCCTATTCATCTCACCCTTGATTTTATATGTAATACATATTGAAATCAAGGAACTCGACCGTTCCCTTATTTCGTGGATCTACCAAATGGATATAACAATTTGATACAAAATACAAAGCATAAAGTAGATCCCCTAGGCTAAGTTTTAGCTTTTCATTGATGAAAGATGGAATGTTTATCATTATAATTTGATATTTTGATGACATGAATGTTGGGTATATGTTATATTCTTTGCATGACTATCCATATGCACTATTACATTGAGTTGGGTGTAGGGGTTGTGACAACCCCCCTTATTAGGGGTTTGTAGGGGGGTGGTAGCCTCCCTGCACGGGGTTTGGGGCAGTGCCCCATTTTTTTCTTTGGCGAACCTAGAGATGGTTGGCATGACCCAAGGATGAGGGTGGACCCACCCATGGTTTTTCACATAGTTTTGTGCATCATTTTATGCATGATGATTTTTCCCATGGTATTTTGTAAATCTGTTCAAGGGAAATAATGTTATGTTCTAATCTAGGGTTAATGGACTGGGGGTTTATAAATGCTTCGACATGTACATAATGTATTATAACATTGAAATGAATCAAATGAAAAATAAATATGGTTTTCCCGGTTTTGGGATCCAAGAGAAAATTATATGTGTATATTTTATGTTCTTGACATTGTATATTTTTCATTTTTAAGAAGTTGTTTATAGGTAAGTTTTGTACATGGTTAGAACCTTCAGTGAAATGCATGAAAATATTCCCTTCATCCACTCATTCAACTTGATCATCACTAATGTTGCATTTATATATACAATTGACCTAGAGATTTCACTCAGAGGTGGTGTCATCATTATTTATCCTAGAACTAATTTGATCAACACAAAACCATCTCATAGTATCTAGGAACAAAACCCATGTGGTGATTTCTTGCTAGATAAGCATCAATATTCCAAATGACAAATGGATATCCAAATGAAAAAAAAATCTAATGCAATTGATTCATCAAAAATAAGGAAAATCAAGTAAATTTAAAAACTTGTTTCCTCATAAAACTTGTTGCAACATATTCCTTGGGAAGCATGAAGAATATAGAAAAACAAGTTAAGGAGGTAAGATGGAGAGTAATTGGTTAAAAATGGAATTGATGATAGTGAAAAATGCACCGAAACTAGGGCCCAATACTCTCCTATACTGTTATTTGTTGAACAAATTGTTGTCATTAATGTAAAAGGGCTTATATCAATGATGTTATATATAAGTATCCAAGTATATTAAAATGGGTTTCTTGTGAAAAATGAGAAGAAAAAAATGGTAGTTTTAAACCCATAATTTAGGACATCCATAGTATATTATCATGGTATTTGAAAAAGTGAAATAAAAAGAGAATTAATTGTTGAATTAATGAATTGATGTCACCCTTTGAATGAAAATGAATTTTTTGAAGGAATATGATAATGTGTAAAAGGAGAAAGCATTGGAAGGAAAGTGTGTGATAAAATATGTAATTTGTGGGGATAATGGGCCATCTTAGATTTCTTGCAATAAATTTTTTTATGGACTATTTCAAATGGTGAAATTTTGAGCATATTAAGGAGAGATTGAGCATAACAGTGGGCTAAAATTTAAAATATTGGTTCATTATACTTTCAGAGATATACGATATGGAATTTATGTTTTATGACTAACATTGAAATATGCTTCAAATGGGTTGTCTCGATATGTTCACTATAGTTTATATTTTGGAACATTTCAGATTGTGAAATTTTGGATAGTAGCTAACACCAATATGCCTTTCCATAGCAATTATGCTTATGAGTGAAGCTTAGATATTTTTGCCCATCTGACATGTCTAAGTGAAGAAAGGCAAAACATCCTCCAATACTTAGATCCTAAATACCTTCCAAACCAACCAAATAAACATGAGACTTATTCCAATTTATCTCCATACCTGTAGCCTTATTATAAAGTCATAAAATGTTCTTGAGACCTCATCCCTCCCTTCATGATGAAAAACAAAATAAGAAAACATCATATGTAAACAGTAAGAGTGAGAGTGCCTTAGATATTCTATTCTGACCCCATTGATTCTCTTCATTCTCGTAGCTTTACTAATGGCTTGAAGTATCTATGCTATCAAAAGAAATAGGAATGGTGCGAGCGAGAAACACTGCTTAAGTTCCCTTGACAACATAAAGAGATTTGATGTCGATCCATTAATCAATATTTCAAGGCTAATAATAGTTACACATGCCATAATCCACTTAACTAGTGGAAGTGAGAACTCTCTATAAATTAAGAGTGGGCAAAGGTAAACCAATTAAAGACTATCAAATGCTTTGGAGGGATATAACTTTATCACTAACTTGGCACAAAAAATGAAATAACATACTAGTTTCTGAATGGTCCCTAATCCAAGAGGATCCATTGATTCAATTGCACAAGTGTTTAAAGTGCCATCACTAGTATTCATGGGTGTCGTTAAGTATCAACAGTGTTGGTTATGATCAGGTTGTTCAGGTAATTTTCATAGGTTTTCATGGAGTTCAGCGGAGATGGTTTAGCACCTGGTTGTCGACTTGAGTTCATCAATAGTTCCCAAGGGTTTGGTCGACGACACGTGTTTTGTCATTTGAATTTGCAGGTTTGATGTGTCGACATAAGTGTTGTGAGTGGCATAGATTCATTGTTCGAGTTGTCGTTACAAAGATAGTTGGAGTCAACGATGTGCATGGGTTGTCATCATGGCAGAGGATCAATACCATCATTTTTCGATGATTGGCGTGGGATTATTATAATCATGTGATGAATTTCGTGAATGTCGAATTGTGACAAAATTATACATATGGGTTTTTAAAATAAATCATAGTCTATGTATTAATCCTATGCTACCCTAAGCCTAAGTTATACAAACCCTAATCCTATGCTAAACACCATCCCCTAAGTTACAACCATGTATCAAATGCTCAACCCTATGTACAAATGTACCTAAAACACTAGCCTACCAAACCTAGTCCTAAATCCATGCAAAATACATTACCTAAACTCTAACTCTCACCCTTTGTTTATAATCAAACCATTATAAAACAAATATAACATAGCTAAACTGCTAGCGGCTAACCATGTCAGAATCGCTGAGAAAAAGCAATGTGAGTAGGTTAGGTGGAGGTTAGCCTTAACCACTAGTCCTTAACTGAGTAGAGTAAAACTCGATATGTGAACACTTGCAGGTATAGCCGTGCAGTCAAGGTTTGTTCCACGGTTTCGGTGGACAATTACAATTAGGCAGTGGCAGGGCTATGTGAGCACTGGGATAACTGCCACCTCCAACCGCTACGATTAATGGTTAGCAGAACTGCGAGGACCTAAAACCGTTGCGATAACTAGTTTGTAAATTCCTGTTTACATGCACAGTCAGTGCCTTCTGCTTGGTTAGCTAACTACTAATAGTCTTCAGGCTATTCTAAGGTGCAAAGTGGGTTTTATATTATTAGTTTGGTATAAATTAATTCGAAGACCATGCCCTAATGAACCAAGGTGGAAAATCATGACAAAACCAAACACATTCAAACCCTAAAGTCATCTCATTCACCTCAAATGCAATCAGGGAGGTTTGAATGTACATACAGGCCTATAAGAGGTAGTTTTTCTCATTGAAGAATAGCTTGAGTGGTTTTAAGATTTTGTATGTAGGTTCTGGAGGAATAGAGGTGATTTTGTTTTTAGTGTTTTGAGAGCATCTGAAGTCGGATTTGGAAACCATCAACAACATTGGAAAGATGGCTTAGAGAGCTATGTGATGACAGAGGTAAGAATTTCCTGTGTGCCAGTTAAGTCTATCCAAATCACTGTGTAACCAACTTCTTCTTCTCATTCCTAATAAAAATGGTCGCCCATCTTGAAAGTGGACCCAAAGATGTAGTCCATCAGGGGAAAACTCTGTAATCAATCTTGATGTCTGGTACATCTATGTATTCACTGTTTTCACTTCTGTTTTGCATCTTACTTATGGTTTATCACCTATTGTAAAGTGATTTTTTCAAGCAATTTTCCTTGATTTCCGTGCTTTCAGTTAACATTCAAACTCATTAATGGTTAATGAATTCTACATCAGTTTTTAGTATATGGTCATTTCAGATCATATAATTTCGTATCAGAGTAGGTTTCATTTGTAGAATGTGCCATTGAATGTTAACCAGGTCTAAGTCACAACGAGGAGAAGGAATCCTTGAGCAAATCGATCTAGAGATTGGAAAGCGACGAGTCGTTTAGAAATTTACCATGTTAGGACTAGATGCAGGTGAAAAAACAGAGACTAATATGAGTGAAGAGAAGTTTCAGTGGGCATTCTTAACCATGCAACAGATGTTGGTAGAATTGTACAAAGACAAGAAGGCGAGAGATGATTCTTCTTCAAAGGCATCGAAGAATGACAAACGTAAAGGGAAGACTGATAAACCTCCTTCACCTCCATCATCTCCATCATCCTCTTCTTCTTATTGTTCTTCTTCCAGTGTAGAATCTGAAACAGAAAAGAAAACCAAGAAAGCATATATTTTGAAACTTGATGTTAAATTTGAGTTACCTGTTTATGATGGTGAAATGAATCCAGAAAAGTTAGATAACTCGATAAAGCAGTTAGAAGTGTATTGTCGAATTCAGAACATTTCTAAAGATAAAACTAAAATTTAGTTAGTTATAGTTAGAATGGGGGAACAACTTTAATCTGGTGGGAAAGTAAAACTCAGCTAGATGTCAAGCATAAAGGAAAAGTCATCTCTTCATGGTCTAAGTTTTTGAAAGCTCCTAGGAAACAATTATATCCTTTAGGATACATGCAGCAAGCTATTATTGATTGGCAACATCTAAGGCAAGGTAAAGGGCAGAGTGTTTAGGATTTTACTCAAGAGTTCAGAAAGAAATCATTGGCGCTTGGTATTTCATTGGATATAAGTGAAAATTTGTTAGAATACATTGACAATTTACATTCATATTTGCAGCATCCTTTATTGATGTTTAATCCTCATGATTTTGATGAGGTGTGTGTTTAGGCCATACATATTGAATAAGGTGGCAGACCATTCAAGTTGTCATCTCAGTCATGCAAAGAGTTGGAAACCATAGATTCTAGTTATAGTAAGTGGAAGAACATTTCAAAGAGAAATAAATCAACAATTGTTCAGAAGGAAAGACCTACTTGTTCTCATTGCTAAAGAATCGGTCATGATGAATTGAAGTGTTGGAAACTTCATTGAGAACTCAAGCCCAAAAAGTTCCTTAAGGTGAAGGATGAAAAGAAGGCCATTGTAGCAATCCAGTAGGACCTAGGTTCAGATTTAGGTGATGAAAGGAGGATAACTACCATGGTTACGACAGGTGAAACGTCTGATACTCGTTCAAGTTCAAAAAATCTAATGTATCTTCTTCAAACATAAATCCTCCACATGATGATAAAAGAGTTGAACTCTTCCACATAAGGATAACTTCTAAGCACACAAATATTGACACAATGTTTGACAGTGGATCACAAGAAAATTTAATATATAAATATATAGTTAATCAATTTGGATTAGAGACACTAAATGATCCAAGGCCATACCCATTAGGTTGGATTAATAAATCAACTCAGATACATGTCACAAAACAGTTTCGGTTAAAATTTACAATCACATATAAGTACATTGATGAAGTGGAGTTAGATGTGGTCCTAGTAGACATACGTTGAGTTGTCTTAGGAAGTCCTTATCTTTATGATAGAGATGCAGTGTTTTACAGAAGAGAACATAAATATCACCTAAAGAAAGAAGGGGTTGAATTTATTGTTAGGGCACATAAAGTCAAATCAAACTTGGATTTAACTGTTACAAATCAAGTTAAGCAATTAATAATTTCAAGTAAATATGTACTCATGTTTATTAAGGAACAACATAAGGATGATTGTTCGAGATGCGAGATTCAATTTATAGATCAATTGGTAAAGGTGGTTAATTCTTTTCTAAGAAATATTATTCATGAACAGGATAAGCAACATGAGATACATTTAATGTCATATGAACATCTTCTTAAATAACGAATGAATCTCAATTCATTCATTCAACTGAATTCTAGAAACTATAATCATCGGCAGTGTATTGCAGGGAATGGTACATGTGAGTCTAATCAGAGACTTGTTTCAGATGGTATGTTTATTTTTAGTCTTAGGGGTGCAGGTCATTATTGGGGAAAGACAATGTTACATTCCTTTGGTGTTGCATCATCATTGTCATGCTTTAAAAAGTAATGGAGCCTCTCTTCAAGTGGAGAGGAAGTCTATAAGTTTTCATGACAAAGCATTTTCGAAAGTAGATCTAAAGTTTCCTTATAATGATTTTAAAACTAATGCATTAAGTGAAAAATTTAGTCAATGGAGATATCAGGTAATAGAGAAAGAATTAGTGATTCGAGTAAATCAATAATTACTTAGATACTTTCAAAATCAAACTAATTTGCAGCAGTCATTTCATCACAGCTGGATGAGTTATGTGCAACAAATTCACTTAGTAATGAGTCAACAGGAAAGTAAATCAAGTCAATTAATTGATGTGAAGTCAAAATCAAAGAAGTCTTTGAATATTTTAGTTATTCTAGAAAGTAGATTGTTAATACCCATCAGATGTATTGAACAAAGTTCTATAAATACTATTTTCAAAGATGTGTTCAAATCACTAACTCATGATTCTTCATGGAAAGAATTCAATTTCCATGTTGATAACAAGTTGTTTTCCCATCGTCGCAAGTTGTTCATACTACGGATGGAAAAAACAGGTCACCGAAACAAAAGGTATCATGGTCAGCATCATCAGGGTCATCACTTGTAGGCGATTGATCGAATACATTGGTACATCATCAGGTCAAGGTGGAAAGAGAGGGAGTTCTATCCTCATTGACTATTTGTTTAATCAAAATTTTGTGGTCCAAAAGCTTTCAAATGGAGAGGAATGATCCACGAGGATCTGCTGATTCAATTGCACAAGTGTTTAAAGTGTCGTCATAAATATTCATGGGTGTCGTTCAATATCGACAGTGTTGGTTATGATCAGGTTGTTCAAGTAATGTTCATAGGATTTCATGGTGTTTAGTGGAGATGGTTTAGCACCTCGTTGTCAACTTGATTTCATCAACAGTTCCCAAGGGTTTGGTCAATGAAACATGTTTTGTCGTTCTACTTTGCAAGTTTGATGTGTCGAAATCAGTGTCATGAGTGGCATAGATTCATTGTCCGAGTTTTCATTGCAAAGATAGTTGAAGTCAACGATGTGTGTGGGTTATCATCGTGGCAGAGGATCAATATCACCATTTTTTGATGATCAACATTGGTTTATTGTCATCATGTGATGAATTTCGTGAACGTTGCATTGTGACAAAATTGTACATATGGAATTTTAAAATAAATCCTAATCTATGTATTAATCTTCTGCGACCCTAAGCCTAAGTTATACAAACCGTAATCCTATGCTAAACACCATCCCCTAAGCTACAACCATGTATCAAATGTTCAAACCTAAGTACATATGTACCTAAAACACTAGCCTACCAAACCTAGTCCTAGAGCCATGCAAAATCCATTACCTAAACTCTAACTCTCAACCTTTGTTTGTAATCAAACCATTATAAAACAAATATAACACAGCTAAACCATTGGCGGCTAACCATGTCGGAATCATTGAAGAAAAATCTATGTGAGCAGGTTAGGCAGAGGTTAGACCTAACCGCCAATCCTTAACTAAGGGGAGTAAAACTTGACATGTGAACACTTGCACGTATAGTTTCACATTCAAGGTTTGTTCTGCAGTTTTGGTGGACGAATATGGTTAGGTAGTGGTAGCGCTATGTGAGCGCCGGGATAACTGCCACCTCCAACTGCTACTGTAGATGGTTAGCGGAACCTCTAGGACCTAAAACCTCCGAGATAACCGCTATGCAAACACCTGTTTACATGGACAGTTAGTGCCTTCTACCTGGTTAGCTAATCGCTAATAGTCTTCAGGTTATTCTAAGGTGCAAAGTGGGTTTTATATTGTTAGTTTGTTATAAATTAATTCGAAGACCATGGCCTAATGAACCAAGGTGGCAAATCATGACAAAACCAAACACATTCAAACACTAAAGTTAGCTCATTCACCTCAAATGTAGTCAGGGAGGTTTGAATGTACTTACAGGCCTATAAGAGGCAATTTTTCTCATTGAAGAATAGCTTGAGTGGTTTTCAGCTTTGTATGTAGGTTTTGGAGGGATAGAGGTGATTTTGTTTTTAGTGTGTCAGGAGCATCCGATGTTGGATTTGGAAATCGTAAGCGGCATTAGAAATCTGGTTGAGAGAGTTATCTACTCACAAAGGTCATAATTTTTTGTGTGAAAGATCAATCTGTCCAAATCACTATGTAATCTACTTCTTCTTTTCTTTCCTAATAAAAACGGTCGCCTATCTTGAAAGTGGACCCACAAACGTAGTCCATGAGGGATGAACTCCGTAATTAATATTTCTATCTAGTATATCTGTGTATTTGTTGTTTTTACTTTTGTTTTTCATCTTACTTATGTTTTATCAGTTATCATAAAGTGTTTTGTTCAAGCAATTTTCCTCGATTTCCATGCTTTCAGTTAACATTCAAACTCATTAATAGCTAGTGAGTTCTACATGAGTTTTTAGTATATGGCCATTTCAGATCATATAATTTTACCAACCAACCAACAAAGTATGTGACATGTTGTTATTTAACATATATGATGTTTTAATAATATGAAATCCCTCTTGTGTTTATTTTATAAACTCATATATCTTTCATCCTCTTAAAAATAAAAATTTTTGAATAAAATTTATTTGTGAAAAAAGTTTTTCAACTTAATATTTCTAAATAGCTTTGTAATAAACCTAAAACCTGAAAACCATTTCGAAATGAAAAAAATATAAATAAAATTATAAAATATAAATATTCTCATTATAGCTTGTATCCTACTCTAAACTAGTATTCACAGCCATTGTAAACTAGCTTCCAAATGGTCAACTTTTGAGTGGTTGTGTTATGATCTATATAATATTCATTAAGTTAGTAACTCACACTACCACTTTCTATGGTTCCATCATTGATGTAAGAGATCTAAAGATATATGGAGACTCATATGATGTTCTTAACAATTCTTAATAGTCATTATGGATTATAAAAAATAGAGGGATAGCTGGTTCAACATTTCAAAAATTGTTATATTTTTGTTTTACTCAATTTTATTATTTATATTTACATTAAAAAGCTGACCATGAAGAATCTGAGCTCAAATCTATGCATGTAAAAGTCTTATTTATAATGAATAAATTAATTATATGCGAAATTAAAAAATAATATATAAAATTATAAAAATTTTAAAATAAAGTTAAATTTATCTAAAGAATCTAGATTTTCTTTGAAAGATATTTTTTTTTAGAATAACTTTTTTTACTCCACTTTTCTCCATAAAATTTGAACTTATAATGTAGTAGAGACTAAACCCATGCAAACTAACTAATAAGAAAAGTCCGCTGTGTTTCTGGGTATGGTTGGAGATGTCAAAGGGTATTGCTAATGTGGTGGAGTTCTTGGCCGCCTGCCCCAACTTCATGTTGCAAGCGGCCCTCATGGAAGCTCAGCAAGTTATCGCTTACATTTATTCTTCTAGGTTTCCCAATATAGATGTGAATGCTTTGGTGGATTTTCCTGCCTTCACAATGTTGAATTCATGCTTCTTCTTATATTATCCTGACATTGATTTTAAGGGGCAGGCTTCTGTGATATGGCAAGAGCTGAACTCGATCAACCGTTATGTCCGTCCTTTGATATTTCCTGCGCGGAATCCACAGTAAATTAATGACTCCGTGTGATACCATGGAAGCACTAGGGTCCTTGTTGTGATTATGAATATTCCTTTTCCATACATTTGTACATCACCATGGATATACTGCCATATTTGGGTTCTTGTTGTTGTCAATATGAATATGCTTACAACTGCTAGGGTTGAGTTGCATTTAGAATTTTGTGTTGCTTATATCCACCAAGGTTTGTATATGTCTACCAATCTTGTAGCAACATGGCAGCTCAGAATTTTGCTTTCCTCCTCATTCTTTGTCCACATTTAACTTTATAATGGTGTAAAGATCTCCTTTGATTATTAATGTTGTGAGAATAGTAAGAGTTTTATAATGTTATTCCTTTGATTTTATGTTATAAGATTATTGAGAGCTTTATAATGTTATTTCCTTGACTTTATGCCATGAGAATAGTGAGAGTTTTATAATGTTATTTCTTTGATATTTAGAGAATGATACAAGGAGAATAGTGAGTTTTATAATGTTAATTTTTTTTTTTTATATTTAGAGAATAGTACAAGTTTTATAATGTTAATATGAGAACAGTAAGTTTGTAGTTTAGTTAACAGAGGAAATAGTTTTTCTGGATATTTCTTTTTGTTAATTTTGCTTCGTATCTGATAGAGATTTTTGAAAATCATATGTTTAATTAGTTTAATTTTTGAAATTCAATTGGTTTTCATGAGTTTTTTAAGGGGGTTGAATCTATTTATCTATTCAAAATTGCATTTTAAACAACAACGAATCACAATCTTACTAGAAATTGTATTGCCAAATTCTCGCAAAACAATGATCCTATCTAAGACTGTCTGAAAATCTTTATAATGTTATGAGACTTATAATTTTAAAATGGGAGTGGATATCAATACTACTTGAGCAGTTCTAATGATTAAGGGCATGAGATTCTTACTAAAAGGTCACAGGTCGAAATCTATAGTAAATAGCGTATATATGCTTTTGTAGCAGTGATATCACTGCAAAGAAATTGGTCCCTTGTCCCACAAATAAGGGGATCACATAGAACAATTGAGTGGTTTCTCGCTTGTGACTTTAAAATTGGATTATTGTTATTATTATTATTATTATATCAAATGTATATATTATATATATATATATTTTTATATATTATATATATATATAATATTATATATATAATTTTTAAAGTAATTTTGTTTTAAGAATTTGGATTGATGATTGAGACACCTAACTTGTGGCTTGAATAACTTCCATCTAGGGGTATCTAAGCTATCAAAATCACAGAGGATCATACCTAAACTCTCAAAATCACCAAGGGATCATGGCCACACCATCCCTGAACATAACTAGATTTTTACTCACAAAATTTTGAACTAGTAACATTTTCACAAGTATCTAATTAAATGTATAAAATTTAAATATTCTAAATTTAAATTATTATACATTAATTTTTAAATTTGTTTGTTTTTAATATTAATTAACATGTGAGACTGCCAATAATATTAAGATATAAAAGAATAGATATACCTTGAATCTAAATAGGCGGATCTATTGTTCTGACCAATATAATTTTGATGTCTTTTATGATAATTAATATCATTTAGAACAATGTAATTTGTATGTCTTAACCCCAAATCTTTATTTCTAAATGAAAATTCAATCGCTAAAAGCAAACAATAAGAAGAGTTTTTCTTGTAGAACCATGAACTTTAAGAACGTGCCTATAGGTCATATATATTAAGAACAATGAAATTTCCACCAGGCTTATGAGCATAAAGAATGATACCAGGTAACGTAAAAAATAAGTTAACACATTTTGTAATTATTTTATTTGAAATTTTACTTTATTGATTTGATTAAAATTTATAGGCATCGATAATGGCCAATGGGCTAAAATGATGGCTGAAATTTAAACATATATATTTTTTTAAATGTAATTTTATTTATATAACCAAATTACATTTCATAAATATCTAACTACCTTTAAAAAATATTTAGGTGAAAAAATTGTAAAAAGTTGGTTCATACAATAACTTGTTCCTACAACTACATCAGTATACATTTCAAAACATAAACTCATATAATGTTGAATACATTCTTGACATTTTTCCATACAAAATTTGAATGAGAATTTTAACTTCTAATTATCTTTGAAACCAGGTTTCTATCTCATGATTTCATACTCTTCTTAGCTATTCCTATCTCATATATTATCATACTCCTCTTCCCTAATCCTCACATGACTCTAATGATGTGATGCATATTTAAGAGTATCTCATCTACCTTCCATCCCAATCATGACAAATAATTTCCCTTTTGCTTCCATATAGTATTTATATGTGGATATGAAACTCGATTAAAAAATAAAACCACTTCATGAATATTCTCACTCAAACTATTAAATATATCTATCACCACTCTTAAACCAAGGATCAAACCAACCCTCAATCTCTTCTCATTCCCATTGCTCCAAAAAAGACAATGTCCAATTAAAGAGAAGTTTAATACCATTTATTTCTAAATAATAGAAGTATTATGCTATTTTTTTATTAGATTCATAATAGAATATTATAACAAATTAGACAACACATAATTGTGAATTATTATTGGTTTGGTGATTCAAATTAGGGGTTCCAACACCTTGGTCAATAAATAACTTTTCAATTCCAAGAGAATGGAGAATGCATCATACAAGATACTTACATGAATAACTTTGAACCTTCACATAATTGTTAGATGAATGTTCAGTTTAAGATCCATTCAAGATTACATTAACAAGATAAAGATTTCATTTGACAAAACATGTATTACTCAAGAGTGAGTTGGACAAGGAATTTCATTAACTTCTCTTATAAATAAGATATTTACATGATAGATAGTTGCCTTAGGCATCCTACCAAAACTAGGTCTCATATTTTAACTCAAGAGGATAACAACAATAAAAAAAATATCATTTTTTATTTCTCCATACATCCTTTTATGATATGTTCCAATTAGAAAAAAATTAACCACTAAGTGTTGGGATACACAAAGAGTTAATTAATATAATCCTCCAAAGATTATCGAGATCTATGATGTAGCATCCCCATGTTGGTGTACATGGTGCCAATCAATTGTTTTTCTATGAAGTGTTGACACTTTTCTTGGAACAACATCCCTTTGCATAAAGAAACAAAAGTGCGACTAATGGAAATTTGGTAAGGATCTACAAAACAAAACTATTGAATATTGAATCTAGCTCATCAAATGATGAGTGGCCATTGGATATCGTATGAGATTGGAGTTCTTGATAGGATTTCCCTATCCTCCTATGCATGTCACTTTAGTATATCCATGGTTTATTGGTGATGTTCATGGGATGGTACCTATGATAATTCCAATTCTACATAGGTTAATATGGTTAAAACAATAATTGAGCAGGGTTTGAATGCAATGAGGGATGCAAGGTCCAATTGTATGATCCTTTTTTCATGCCACTTAGGATCTTCATGAAACCTATAAAGCCATATGTGTAACCATTACTTATGCATTCAAGGGATTCATCTTTGTAATCTACAATACTTGGCATATCTCTACTAGTTTCCAATTTAATTCTCCCACCCACCCCGTTGTACCTTTAGAGACTAATAGGAAGTATTACTTTTAACTAACCCAACCTCCATGGTCTCGTATTGGAAATGGGGATAAAAATTTATTCTTTCCCAAATTTGGTAGAATTAACTTTGGATAACACTATTTCATCTAACATGTCAAGAGCTTTTTGGTGATATAAATTTTGTCTCAATTTGAATACTTGATCAAAGGTTTTTCCCTCTCAAAGTTAGTCAATTAATTGATGCCACATCAACATGAAAATGATACATGGTACCCATGTGGCACTACCACCTCACTTGTGGTTCAACATGATGCCCATTAAATCACTTAAACACCATTGTGCCATTGACCATACTTATAAGAATGTTTTGTTCCAATAATCCATAGTGCGACATCAATACTCCTATAAGGTAGCACTAAAAAATATCTCCGAAGAGTCAAGATTCATGCTAAAGTGGCTCTTTCAAGTATGAACCAATCAATTAGTACCACGTGTCACTCATGTGCCCACTGGTTAAACCCTTTGTAGCTTGAAGCTCTCACATGACTAGCTTAAATAGATCAACGATTTATACTAATTCTTGTCCCCCTTATCTCTCTAATAATTATGGGAGGGGTTCATAAATTTATCACTTTTGCAACTAAACCACTAATAGTTCCCCCCTGACCCTATCTTCTCCATGTGGCCACCTATTTACATAGGTAACCTATATTAATAGTGAGGGCACCCTACCTCCCTAGTAGACAGCACCGCGGGGTTGGGGGGGTGCGGGGGTGTGGTTGGGATCTATTTGTTGTTTATGTGACTATGGCCCCCACAATTATATTTGTTCATTTATATAATGTGAATAAAATTATTTTTCAATTATATATTATTTTTACATTATAAAAATATAAAATTCTATTATATCTAAAATTTATAGTATAAGATAGGCCCTAAATTTTAATATATATAACATAAAGCCATATTATATCTTATATTTAATGTATAATCATATTATATCTTAAATTTAAATTTAATGGAAGAGCCCATCGAAGATTCAAACTCAAGAAACCCTTATTTCAGTGCTCAATACCCATTCAACATGTGAAACTGAGAGTAGAAAATGAACCCTGTCTACTTGAATAGAAACATGCAGACATTCTCCTCAAACTGGTAGACACTTAATCAAGAGACTGCATGGACGAAATTTTTCATCGGAATCAACAGAGAAAGGCACTCGATCTGTTCACTATGCAAACATATTTTTTGTGGACAATGATAGTGTGTGTGTTGGCTAGAGCTAACGATATTCGAAATCCTTTTCAAACTAAACAAAAATCCATGAACTTAAATTGAACCTAAAACAAACCTGACTAAATTTGAATCAAATTTGAACATTTTTTTGAGGTTCACCAAACTTCAAACCTCAATTTTCAAGTTCGGTGAACCTTGTGACATTGTTTATAGTACATAGACATGTAAATGCTAAGGGGTCCCCAGGGACTTACCCAAGTTTCCCTTGTTGCATAGTGTTACTTAGAAAGCTAACTATTATAGGAATGACATTGTCATTCCCACACCAACATTTCAGACATTTCTATAGACAAAGATGCACTCAAAGAAGCTATTGACATGTCAACTAATAAGCACTAAAACCAACCAAGTTATGGCTAATATTACGCTGTAAATTAATATACAATAGCTTGAGATCCTTCCATGCAAGCGATCCCAATAATGTTATCTAACCCATTGATACATCATACTTCATGGTATTAATAGTTCCTTACTAGAGAAGACAATGAATAGCCTTAAACCATTAGAAATCCAAGATATGCCAAAAATGGAATTCACATACTATAAACAATTTTACTAAGCACATCAAGAATTCATACTTAACCATGTAAATAGCTTTGAAACTTAGGAAAGTAATAACTATCATAAGAATATCCAAGCCCCTCAAAACCATAATAGCATTAACATAGGAATTTCGTTGTAACATAACCAAGTATAACATAATACTCCATCAACAATGCTGCTACATACATTTTTATAACACTTAACAACATCAATCATTATTTATAGTGTAACACAATAAAATACACTTTATCTAATTAGTTTGAATGACTGGTAACTGAGGGAGGGACTTCAACTATCCACCCAAGCATAGGCCGACTACACTGCAAATATTTCTTATAGTTGTCCACCTTTAAACTAGATTCATATTTCAAGAAGTTAAGTGCTCAAGGGAATTCACAACAATATAAGTCAATCAGATCACATTAGAATCTAGAGAACATAGAGCCTCCACCTGCAACCAAGAGTCCAGAGCACATAGTGTCTCCACAAACCAAACACAAGAATCCAAAGCCTAGAATTCCTTCACCCACGTGACACTTCATGGGAATATATATCTTAGGAAGATGAACCATCAGTTGTACATAATTTAAAGAATAAAGGGAAGCTCACAATGATAGCCTTGATGTTGAAAGGCTCTCCTTGAGTGGTAATCTAAGTCCAAGTCAATAAACTCTCCAAACGCTCCTTCTCCAAGTCTAATGAATAGGTTCCAAGCACAAGCTCAACATAGGGGTGAAAATGGACATAGACCAACCATTTGGGAATGGGAGAGGAGTAATTTATAGGCTGGGAGAGGGAGTTAGGACTCCTCCAAAGATAGGATTAGGCCCATATCTCAAGGAAATATCTTGTAGGGATGAGACCAAGAGGTAGAATTAGGAGGATTCGACCTCATCTACGCAAAACCACCTCCATCTTGCTGTTGTGGAAGCTTCTAGATCACGAAGCTTCTCATCCTCTTTGGAAAAACTTCCTTTTTGAGACGATCATGGGTATGCAAGGGAATAGAGCGATGCCATCGTTGGCCTAACATGGTGCAATAGGTGATCATCGGAATTTTTAGCTTCATAAGGGTGATGATCTTCATTTTAGGGTTTTAAGAGCTATTTCTTTAGGGAAATATCTAGAGATTTTCCTAGCAAAGTTAAAGAAGGGATGTGAGCTGTATACATGGATGAGTATACTATATAATAATCATGTTTTAGGCACTTCAGGGTATGTCAAAGGGAAGTGCCAGAGGCATGACAAAATACTGTGTAACACCTTGCTTGACCATTCAATGAATATCTTTTTGCATGTTGGTCATAATGTCATGCTTGCAACCATGTTTTGGTCATGCACAAGGTCCCTCTTTGTGTGTAAAAGTTGTATTCACTATGTAAAAATTAGTTGCACTCACACACAAAGTTGTATGCCCTGCCGCATAAGCATAATCATGGTCATTTAACGATCTATCACAAGCATCACGCTTGTCACTCACACTGTCGGTTAGTCATGATGAGTATATGTTGTCTTGATGATTTGCAATGTCTTGTTGTCAAGTCATGTTGATTGTGTGTTTGCACAGTTGCATATGCACAAATTCACTCACTCACACACTTAGTCCTTTTTTCTAAAATTATGACGAATGGATCACCCTCTAACAGCCGAACGTCAACCCTAGAATCAAATCGAACAATTATCACCGAGAATAGTGCAAAAGTGTCCAACAAGCCATTTTAATCTTCACTACCTACAATCACAACAACCAAGCCTTCTTCTGGTCAACTAGAGAGTTTGATCGGGTAGTGACCTCGGGACTAACTCCCCTAAGAAATTGTGCAAAAATTGTAGAACTTTCTGACTTTGCTGACCGAGGAAACAATGTAGAAAAGCTGGACAAACAACTAATGCCTGTCCCTATGTCCCTCAAAAAATTGCGTAGTTTTTCTAGCTAGCCACTGAGTTAGCCAACTGATTTCTCACTCAGAAAACTATGTAGATTTCATGAGCAGTCCTTCAACTGCCCAATAGCCTAATTAACTTAGAAACTGCACAGAGATGTTCACTAGGTCAACATTCCAAAAATTGCACAGTTTTTGTCACCAGCAATCCCGTAGTCTACTACCATCTCCATGGAGGAATTGTGCAGTTTTTGCTGCCAAGCCCCTCTGCTACTTGCACTGCTTCCCTCAAGAAATTTCGCAGCTCTATCCTCTAGCTGAGCTAGATCCCATAGACAGTCACTGCTGATTTGGATTTTCCATCTCAGTCTCCTAGTGACTTCTGTGCAATTTTCATCAGCAGTGCCTGGAGCTTGCATCCCAACTTGAAAATTGTAGATCTAAATTTTCCTTATAATGATTTGAAAACTAATGCGTTAAGTAAAAATGTTAGTCAATGGAGATATCAGTTAATAGATGAAGAAGTAGTGATTCAAGTAAATCAACAATTACTTAGATACTTTCAAAATCAAATAAATTTGTAGCAATCATTTCATCACAACTCGATGAGTTATGTGCAACAAATTCACTTCGTAATCAGTCAACAGGAAAGTAAATCAAGTCAATTAATTGATGTGAAGTCAAAATCAAAGGAGCCTTTGAATATTTTAGTTATTCTAGAAAGTAGATTTTTCATATCCATCAGATGTATTGAACAAAGTTCTACAAATATTGTTTTCAAAGATGTGTTCGAATCACTAACTCATGATTCTTCATGGAAAGAATTCGATTTCCATATTGATAAAAGGTTGTTTGCCCATTCGTCGATAGTTGTTCATACTGTGGATGGAAGAAATAGGTCACCAAATCAAAAGGTATCATGTTCCACATCATCAGGGTCATCACTTGCAAGTGATTTATCGAATGCATTGGTACATTGTTAGGTCAAGGTGGAAAGAGAGGGAGCTCTACCCTCATCGACTATTTGTTATTCAAACTTTTGTGATCCAAAGCATTTCAAGTGGACAGGAATGATCCAGGAGGATCCATCGATTCAATTGCATGTGTTTAAAGTGTCATCATCAGTATTCATGGGTGTTATTCAGTATCCACAATGTTGGTTATGATCGGGTTGTTCAAGTAATGTCCATAGGTTTTCATGGAGTTCATCGGAGATGGTTTAACAACTAGTTGTTGACTTGAGTTCATCAATAGTTCCCTAGGGTTTGGTTAATGACACATGTTTTGTCATTCGAATTTGCAAGTTTGATGTGTCGACATCAGTGTCATCAGTGGCATAGATTCATCGTTCGAGTTGTCATTGCAAAGATAGATGGAGTCAATGATCTGTGTGGGTTTTCATCGTGGCAGAGGATCGATATCACCATTTGTCGATGATTAGCATGGGTTTATTGTCATCATGTGATGAATTTCGCGAATGTCGCATTGTGACGAAATTGTACATATGGGTTTTTAAAATAAATCCTAATCTATGTATTAATCCTATGCTACCCTAAGCCTAAGTTCTACAAACCCTAATCCTCTACTAAATACCATCCCCCTAAGCTACAACCATGTATCAAATGCTCAAACTTAAGTATAAGTGTACCTAAAACACTAGCCTACCAAACCTAGTCATAAAGCCATGCAAAATCCATTACCTAAACTCTAACTCTTGACCTTTGTTTATAATCAAACCATTATAAAACAAATATAACACATCTAAACCACTAGTGGCTAACCATGTCGGAACCATTGGAGAAAAAGCCATGTGAGCAGGGTAGGCAGAGGTTAGCCCTAACTACCAGTCCTTAACCGAACATAGTAAAACTCGACATGTGAAAACTTGTAGGTATAGTTGTCAATCAAGGTTTGCTCCATGGTTTCAGTTGACGGTTACGGTTAGGCGGTGGCAGCACTATGTAAGCACCAGGTTAAATTCCACCTCCAACCACTACGGTAAATGGTTAGCGGAACCGCTGAGACCTAAACCTGCCAAGATAATCACTCTGCAAACACATGTTTACATGCACAGTTAGTGCCTTCTGCCCAGTTGGCTAACCGCTAACAGTCCTCATGCTATTCTCAAGTGCAAAGTGGGTTTTATATTGTTAGTTTGTTATAAATTAATTTGAAGACCATGGCCTAATGAACCAAGGTGGAAAATCATGACAAAACCAAGCACATTCAAACCCTAAAGTCAACTCATTCACCTCAAATGCAGTAAGGGAGGTTTGAATGTACTTACAGTCCTATAAGAGGCAATTTTTCTCATTAAAGAATAGCATGAGTGGGTTTTAGCTTTTATATGTAGCTTATGGAGGGATAGAGGTGATTTTTTTTTTAGTATTGCGAGAGCATTCAAAGTGAGACTTGGAAACCATAAGCGGCATTGGAAAACTAGTTTAGAGAGCTATTTGTTGACAGAGTTCAGAATTGCCTATGTGCAAGTTCAGTCTGTCCAAATCACTGTGTAATCGACTTCTTCTTCTCATTCCTAATAAAAATGGCCACCCATCTTGAAAGCAAACTCAGAGACGTAGTCCATGAGGGACGAGCTAAACCATTCCATGGAATTTCATCCAGAGACATGACCTCAACAATACTCTCGTCGGTGGGGAATGTCTCATTCAAAGAATCTGAAGAATCCCAAGAACCCGGCGAGGGAGATGGCACTTAAGTGTCCAGGTTCATACTGAAGACAATATGACTTTTTGAAGTGGCCATCGAAGCTAAGAAAATTTCTTGATAATTTATCCCCAATGGAATTAAAGGCATCACATTGAAAAATGAGTCAATTTGATCATCGGTAGGGATAATTCAAGGATCCATAGAATCTGAGATCATATTGACTGAATGAACATTCACAAGTGGGAGAGAAAAGGTACCCATTAAAGCAGAGTCTTTGAAGAGACTTACCCCAACACTCTCGTAAGGAATCTCAGTGTTTGCCACGTAAGGAATGTTGTTTTTCTATGAACCAGAAGAAAAGAAGGACAATTGATCAACCGTGACAATTTTTCCTTCATGAGGAAACAAAGTACGCTGAACAAGGAAGACACCACAGAAAACATGGCATGGATCCAGCTTCACCCAAGAAGAAGGTTGTAGTTGAGATTTGCATCTACAAATTCTACTTATAATTCAACAGTCTTTCATTCTAATGTAATTGAGAATTTCGTGAGAATACCATATGGATGTGAACCTGTGCCATCAAAGGCCTCCAAGGTATTAGGAGATTGGTTAAGAGAAGGGGAGCCAATGGCTTTCCAAAACGAAACTAACATGATGTAGGTAGAGGAACCTTCATCACTAATCATTCGATGAATTGTCTTTCCTTTGATAAGGACCTGTATCAGAAATACAATCTAATGAGGAAGATGATGCACATGATTCTCTAGGTCAAAAGTAATCAGACACAAATTAGAAGGATCGATAGCACCTATAGTAGAAAACAGTGACCTCCTCTGCATTGGACAAGATTGAAGAACCTCCAAGGCATACATCGCTGAAGGTTCTTGAGCTAGGTCCTCAACAATATTGTAATGTTGCGTAGATCTAGCATTCATATTAAAAGATGAATTCTGAAGAACACCTTTGGGAGGTGTTCAAATGACAAACTCACTATTAGGGCGCTCAATATGGAGTGGACCAAAACTGGATGGATTATAAGTAGAAGGAGTATCAGTAGCTTCTTTTTCCATTGTCTACTTAGACATGGTTTGATAATCCTTAGCTCGAGTAGTGATCGAGATAGGTGATGAACCTTGCATCATGAAAACTTGGGAACTTGAGGAAGCAGAAGACTAAGGTTGGTATACCAACTGGGTCTACTATGATGGAAAGGGTTCTTTTAAGATAGTGGGAGTCCATTTTAGTAAGCAAATAAATTCAGATCATCAGGGACAATCCTTAGTGTAATGATCCTCCTCATAGATGAGGTAAGGATATTTTGGCTTTCTTCTAGAAGCATCATCAAGAGAAGATTTAGGAGGGTCTTGTTTTGGGGCATCATATTTGGCCTTACCTTTTCCCTTCTTTTTACCTTTAGTGGTATTATCTACTGTGGTAGACTAGACAACATGTACCTCAGAGGTTTTACCTGGACTGGATGAATTTTTGGAGGGATTATTGGAACTAGTGTTCGAGACAGATTTCTACTTCGAAGAAGCTTTTATAGAAATTTGAGACACAGAACCAATTACACCATCAATAGGTGATGTATCAAGAGACTTTAATGCTCTCATATTTGAAGATGGTCTCAGAGCATCAGGTAACATTTCATACAATGTGCCATATTGCGAATAGACCAAGTCTAAATACTAGGCACGGGCAATAGCTTGCTCTATCAACAACTCATCAGCAATCTCAAACTTGATGAGGCGACACCGATGTTTCCATTCATGGATATAATTGGAAATGTGGGTCGGGGTGTCTTGCTTAAGGGACGTAAGCAAATGTGTGCCAATTTCTTACCAAATTGACAGTTGGAAATAAGTGAGGAAACCCATAGCGAGAGAGTTGAAATCACCATAGGTACCTCTAGGAAATTCGATGTCACATTTAGCAGTAACACCTGTGAAAGTTATTTGAAAGAGTCAAAGATGGATAGAATCATCAACATATGAATTGAAGGAGCACAAGAGGTGAGATGTCATCACGTGGGCTTGTGGATCCTCCTTCTTTTTTCCCTCGAATTTGGGGCAATCACTTGGAATTTTCATTGGAACTAGAGGCTAGTAAAGCGAATGAAGAATGGGATCATTCGTGAGCCTTGAGACATCCAGAATTTACAAAATAGACAAGAAAAGTAATTGTGTGTTAAAAAACATATAAGGTCTTTGAGGAGACCCAAACTATGGAGTCGAGACTTTCTACTAAGGATTTGTCCTCAATAGTGGAGGATTTTGTCCATACAGAACCTGATTTTGTCCCAAATGAGGGTTATCTTGCCTGTAAGGTGGATTCGGTCTAGGGTAGGTTTGATATTTCCCTACCATAGGACACTGATAAGCATGGTACGCGATGTATGAGTTATAAGGCTGTTGAACCTGTTGACCCTGGACATAGGGAGATTGAACCTACTACTGTAGGGGTTGACCTTAATCTTACAAAGGATACACATATAAAGTTTGCTACTGCCAAGGTTGACCTTGTTGCTACAAATGATGACTTTTTTGCCGTAAAGGTTGACCTTGCTACTGCAAAGGTTTGCCTTGCGAGGACAAACACTGCGAGGAATATTGAACAAACTGAGTTTGTGGATGCAAAGGTTGTTGCGACTATGAAAAGGGCTTCCCTTGCTGCTATGAAGGTTTCTCTTACTGCTACAAGGGTTTCCCTTGTTGCTGCAAGGGTAGCTAGATAGTTCCTGGGGTTATACCCTAAGGGTATTGATAATTCCCGATTTAGATCTAGCCATATCCACCAAAAATAAGGGATTGACTGGGGTGAACATAAGGTCTAGCTTGAGGAATGTAAATTAGATTAACCAAGTCTTGCGACATATGGGACATAAGCCTATTGGAATGGGACTTGAGCCATATACGACTACTGATATTGGATGTTACTTGACCTGGATGGACCAATAGGGTTAGGAATAATGCCATAAAAAGGTTGATTCATTCCAGCCATGTGAGTTTAAATTCCAGTCACATTGGTTTCACCTGATATAAGAGGAATATTCAGGTCCTACCCCCAGTGGGTGGCACAGTCTATCCACTTGATGGAGGGATGATGAACTTACCGAGATCTAAACTCAGACAGTCAGTTGAATTGAAAGAGTTGGCTAAAACAATGAAACATGTTGAGATGGTATGGTAGGTTGAACAGGAACTAAAGTAACTGTAGTTTGTATCATGATTCGAGAGTTTGTGTTTGGAATGAAGGGACACGATGTAGGCATAGCATTGGAAGACCAGATGGGGTTTTGATACAATGATGAGGCACTAGGTGTACCCGAGACTAACTAAGGTAAAGTGGTATAACCACGTGGTAACATGGGATCACTAGTTTCAGGATAGGAGAGAGATGAGACTCTTCCTGTATAAGGAAAGCCTTATGGAGGGAATTCATATCCCTACTCATCATCCACGTGAGGAGTATGGGTAGTGAAAACTTCTGAATGACCCAGAGAGGAGACTAGAATGTCACCTTCTGACTCCATAGATGGAAACAATTGGTGATCAGGAACCCGAGATATACGATGAGATAACTCCAAAGGAATACCAGGCCGATCGTATGAATTATAAGGGTGTTGAGGATATATCACAACAAGATCGAACGATTCATCGAATAGACAAAAAATCTCGGTGGACTTTTAGGAGATTGTGGACTCTCAGGGTGTGAGTAGGATTATCAAAGGAATCTGGATCAGATTCTTGAGGTGACCAAAAATATGATGGAGGTGGACGAGAAGACAAAGGTTGAATACTCAAAACAATTCTAAGTTCAAAACCTTGATCCTTAAGCAGCTAAGGAATTTCTAGATGAACTCCTTGGGAGGACCCTTCAGTATCAGAAAATGAAGGGGAGCTATGATATGGACTCAATGGTTCAGCCTTGATGACTTCCTCTCAACAGTGAAAAGGAATTGAAAATTTGTTTAGGGCATTAACAATCTTGAAATTAATAGGGAATTACTCAATATTGGTCCAAGAAGAAACTACTTGGGTTCGACATGTTTATCGTGGGCAGTTATTTTTTAGAAACAAAAAACATTGCCACTTCATATTTTAAGAGTTGGGAAAAGGGAAAAAAGGTGACTCTAGTTGCTTTCAATAGTTTTGCGAGCTTGAAAGGACAAGGTGCTCAATGATATTTTCAAATTTAAAGAGTGAGAAAAGATCAAATGACTTCTCAGGTGTATGTAGGTAAAAGGAGTATCATGTAACCATGAACTGCAATATACACCTCAACAAATAAATTTAACAAGGACTTGATGTATGTGTAGGCAATCTCCCTGAATGTTGTGTCTGGTGTATCAAATTTATAGGGCGACATACTCAACTTCCTATGGATAAAGGTTTACAACCTATGGGGACTCCTTTTATATACACAACGGTACGGGGAGTACAAGTTTGTGCTAGCGCTGTCTAATGCCGAAGTGAATGACACGTGCTAAGTTTTAAAGATGCTGGATCACATCTCTAACCTTGACCACTAGATATGAAAGTTAATGTTTCAAATGATACTTAAATTAATTGATAGATTTTAAAGCTGATCTTGTAATTATGTTTCAATTTCAAGGCCTTAACGATGTTACCAATTCCTAAAATGAAAACTAGACGATGAAATGAAATCCTTCAGTTCAACGAAAACTATCTATGTAGGGAAGAAGGTCACTCAAATCGTGCATCGAACCAAATGAAAAATTGCATCCATGAGAATCTCCAAATGCTAAATGCAACATATGAAATATAATCTTTGATATGATAAGCAAATGCAATGCCACAAAATTTCTTAAAGCATAATTTCCTTAAGATATAATGACTATTTTTCTCTTTTTTTCAAAATGAAACTAATGTAATCTAGTGAAAATTAAAAGAGAATGCAAGCAAGCCAACAAATATGAAAATATATTTCACATCAATGATTTGCATGCAACTCAAAATGCTTTGAAAACTATGAAAATAATAGCACTTTCACTTTCACTTTTTGAAACACAAAAAACTTCAAAGAAAACACTTCCTTTTGATTCCAATGAGGCAATTGATTTGTAATCTATCATTCACTAAATGAAGCTTAAGTGAATTTCAAAATATCCACTAATGAAAAAAAATTAAGGTAAAAAGAACCAAAAAGTGATCTGCCAAGTATGTATGAACACCCAAAGACTCTTTAACACATGTAAGTGGTCTCTCATGTCTGATGGGAAGACCAACGAGTGGACAAATGTTGAACTAGAAGACCTATAACCCTAAAAGGTTAATCAAACTTCAAGAACACTCAAACCAAGGTAAAAGGCAATTGTAATTAGTAAATGACAAAGTCAATGAAGAGCACATTGGTAAATCATTGGGAGAAGGCTAACATAACTGAAAATAAGAAAGAAAACCCTAAATTTCTTAATTTTCCGCAATCATTGCACCTATGACTAGAAAAGCAGGGATCATCACTACTATAACTAGTAAACCCACAATATAATCACAAATATCAGGATCAAAGATGTGATGGTCGAGGAAAATAAAAAGAAACTCAAAATCTTCAAGAACAATTCAAATTAACAAACTTCAGACATATACCAAAACGTGACACTTACTACAGACAAGCAATGAGATCTAAAAATGAATAGTTGATCAAACTCGTCAAAACACAAGGTGAAGGAAGGGAAGGAGAGAGTCATAGGATCCCTAGTGGAGTTGGCGTTTTGTTGACAAGGCTAATCCTCTCTCCAGCCCAATGAGTGGGTCTAGAAACTAAAGTGACAATCAACTAGACATCTTCCTA
This sequence comes from Pinus taeda, assembly GCA_000404065.3. Lineage (NCBI taxonomy): Eukaryota > Viridiplantae > Streptophyta > Pinopsida > Pinales > Pinaceae > Pinus > Pinus taeda. Next base: position 5,782 of record APFE030205524.1, on the reverse strand, counting down.
GATTATAATTGAAAAGTAGAACGAGAGAGATGACCTACCTCACTTTGATTCTATTCCAATTTCCTTTGTTGAGATCCTCGAACCGCTTATGTCACAGACTTGTTCCTGCTTCTTTCAATGGTTATGTACCCACACAAGTGCTCAAGAGACAACAAAGCATGCCAAAAACCAATAACAAATCCAATAATAACCTACTTAATTGATCAAGGAATGCTAAGCTAATACATACATGAACGTATATATTTTGGGAAGATGAACCAGTAGTTGTATATTATTTAAATAATAAAGGGAAGCTCACAACCATAGCCTTGATGTTGAAAGGCTCTCCTTGAGTGGTAATTCAAGTCCAAGCCAATAAAATCTCTAAACACTCCTCCAAGTCTAATGAATAGCCTCTAAGCACAAGCTCAACATAGGGGTGCAAATGGACATAGACCAACCATTTGGGAATGGGAGAGGAGTAATTTATAGGCTGGGAGAGGGATTTAGGACTCCTACAAAGATAGGATTAGGCCCACGTCTCAAGGAGGTAGCTCATAGGTATGAGACCAAGAGGTCAAATTAGGAGGATTCGACCTCATCTATGCAAAACCACCTCCAGCTCGTCACTGTGGAAGCTTCTAGATCATGAAATTTCTCATCCTCTTTGGAAAAAATTCCTTTTGAGACCATAGTGGGTATGCAAGGGAATAGAGAGATACCATTGTTGGCCTAACACGGTACAATAGGTGATCATATTAGTTTTTAGCTTCATAAGGGCAATGATCTTCATTTTAGGGTTTTAAGAGCTATTTCTTCACGGAAATCTCTAGAGATTTTCCAAGCAAAGTTAAAGGAGGGATCTGAGTTGTATACATGGATGAGTATACTGCATAATAATCATGTTTCAGGCACTTCAGGGTATGTCACAGGGAAGTGCAGGAGGCATGACAAAATACTGTGTAACATGTTGCTTGACCATTCAACGAATATCTTTTTGCATGTTGGTCACAATGTCATGCTTGCAGCCATGTTTTGGTCATTCACAAGGTCTCTCTTCATGTGTACAAGTTGTATTCACTATGTAAACATTCAGTTGCACTCACACATGAAGTCGTATGTATTTTCGCGCAAGTGTAGTCATGGTCATTTAACGATCTATCACAAGAATCACACTTGTCGCTCGTTCAATTAGTCATGATGAGTATATGTTGTATTGATGGTTTGTGGCATCTTGTTGTCAAGTCACATTGAGTGTGTGTTTTCATGGTCACATATGTACAAATTCACTCACTCACGCACTTAGTCATTTTTTCTGAAATTATGACGATTGGATCACCCTCTAACAGCCGAACCTCAACCCTAGAATCAAATCGAGTAACGATCACCCAGAACAAAAAAAGTGTCCAACAAGCCATTTCAATCTATGTTGCTCACAAGCACAACAACCAACCATCCTGTTGGTCAACTAGAGAGTTTGACTGGGCACTGACCCTAGGACTCACTCCCCTAAAAAATTGTACAAAAATTGTAGAACTTTCGTGCTCTGCTAATTGAGGAAATTGCGTACACAGGTCAGACAAACACCTTGTGTCCATCCCTGTCTCCCTCAAAAACTAGCGTAGTTTTTCCAGCTAGACACCCAGTCAGTTGAATGATTTCTTAGCCTTAAAAGTAGACAGAATTCATGAGCAGTCCCTCAGTGACCTAGTAGCCCGCTCAACTCAGAAACTACACAGAGGTGTTCACTAGGTCAACCTTCTAGCAATTGCATAGTTTTTGTCACCAACAATCCTGCAGCCTACTACCATCTCCTTGGAGGAATTGTGCATTTTTTGCTGCGAAGCCCGTCGGCTACTTGCACTACTTCCTTCAAGAAATTGTGCAGATCTATCCTCCAGCTGATCTAGATCCCATAGACAGTCACTGCTGATCTCGCTTGTCCATCCCAGTCTCCCAGTGACTTCTGTACAATTTTCACCAGCAGTTCTTGGAGCTTGCATCCCAACTTGAAAATTGCATTGCGTGGTTTCGTAACCTTGTCCTCTCTCCCAGTCACTTGTATCCGAAAGCGAATGACCATGCATCATGGTAGACTAGTAGGTTTATGGATTTTGTTTCATCTCATCATGAGTGATTGTAGATACAAGTACATGGATAAGAAATGACATGATGATAGAAATGATGACCAAGGAGAGCACATATAAGGATATTTTTTCGCAAATAGAAAAACAAACAATACATGTGAGGAGATTTTCTGACAAATGGACAATGCATGTGAGGATATTTTTTTGCAAAAAAGATGATGCATGTGAGGGGATTTTTTCTTGAACAAACGGACATGTGAAACATGCTAATTAAAAAGCAAAGGATCGATGTGCACATATAATATCAAGAGAACACCAAGACCATTGAAGACTCCGCACACCTTGCCATGCAGAGGTGAAGTTGTGATACACCAAGAGAACACCCATCACTCAACAGCACTACTACTCAACATGCACACCAGTAGCAGCGTGGACATAAAAACACCATTGTGTCAATTCATGTTATGAGTCATGTCGACCACATCGCTATTGTGGGCCATACTATGTAAATCAACGTAACGTAACATGGAAGTGCAAGAGATCCACATGTCATACGAAGAGTCATATAGCGTTGAATAGTTAAATAAGTCAAACAATCTTGAGGGAAGTTGTTGGGTCCCTATAATACTAGTGATTACCCCATTACTATTGTAGTTATACCCCTTATTAATATTGTTGTGCCCCTATTACCCCCATATTGTTATTACTGTGCCCCATAGGAATCCCTCTATTGTTTTTTGTGGCTTTATATTATTATTGTTAGGTCGTCTAATTATATTGTGACTCTTAGACTCCTATATATAAGAGGAGGTTTGTCTTTGAATCCATCCGGAATTGTTCATTTAGTAATGTAACGGAGGTTTCCCCCTTGAGAGGCTAATTTTTAAGCATTGATTATTTTTCTATCTTTTCTGAGCTGGTTTCATAACATTTGTATCCAAGCTTTTGGTTCTCGGTTTCACTGCTCAAACAAGTCATCATGGTATTTTCGCTTAATTTTTTTTTTGTGATGTTTCAGAAGTCACAAGAAAAATTCATTTCAGAAAAAATCGCTCTAATTTTGGTCCGCATTCAAGCTTTTTGGCTATATTTGTGGAGATATTATCTAAGGAAGTGGTCTTTTTGCAGACTCCTATTACATTCCAAACAGGTGACCTGGGGAAAATCGTCATAACTTTCTCTCTGGGGATCAGATTGAAATTTCGTAAGAAGGTATAGAAAGAGAATAGACTGTAGTTTTGTGTATGCAGTTTTCAGATCCAAAAGTTGAAACAGTGACTCGCGGCACGTCGTACAAGTTCGCTCTACTGAACTAGTCTATAATCAAGTCACTATGGGAGATTTTGCATAACTCTTCCTTGGAGAATCCAATTGGGGTCCGACTTGTGGCATTGGAAAGATGATACAGAGGGCTACTGCAGGTCACAAATTTAGAACTAGATGATTGGAAAGTATAGAGATACATTAGAGGCAATATCGAGCTCCTACAAAGTGAAAAGAGGTGTGTAGATTTTCTTAAATTTTTGCTTCAGCTTGGTTTGAAAATTTATTTTGAAGGAATTCAAAGGGCATAGTAGATAATAATTATCGGTGACTGATGCCCCGAGGAAAGAAAATGCAAACACCTAGTAATGAAACTGAAAGCTCTAGCATGACTCATGAAGAAGAGGAAGAAATGAAACATGATATATCAAAATTACAAGACCAAGTGCAACAACTGTCTCTTACACAAAAATGAACAGAATCTAAGATGGATGGTTTAAAGAAAGATGTAGAAGATAAGATGGATGGTTTCGAGAAAGGTGTAGAAGCTAAGATGGACTGTTTAAAGAAAGGCGTAGAAGCTAAGATGATTGACGTGGAAGCTAAGATGGATGATTTGAAGATAGATTTGAAGACAGACATGGACAAATTGAAGATAAATATGAATAAGTTGCTACAAGAAATGGGCACTAAAGGTGAAAGGGTACTAAAGGAAACTCATGATGAGAATAAAAGAAATTTTAATCATGATTCCATAGATGCCAATTTTGGATCGAAGACTCACCATATTCCAAAAATTGATATGAGGAAGTTTGATGGCAAGGATCCTGCCACATGGATATTACAGATGGAGCAATTCTTCGATCTCAATATTGTGCAAAACACACAAAAGGTACGTATGGCAACTTTATATTTGGAACCAAATCAGTTTGTATGGTATCAATGCTTTGCTCTCGTAAACAATTTATCACTTGGGCAATTTTTACGGAAGAATTGATAGCACATTATGAGGATACAAAAAGCAACACTTTTTTTAGCCAATTGATAAGTCTCAAACAAAGGGGTTCAATAATGGAGCACATTGAGGAGTTCCAAAAATTGAACATAAGGGTAAAAGATATTCCAGAGGAGCATAGGATTGATGTGTTCATAGGGTCTTTAAAGGATAATATCCAACATGATGTTCGCCTTTGGGAACCTGATTCATTAGAGAAGGCATTCAGGTTAGCAAGAAAAATGGAAAGCAAAATTATGGCAAACAGGAAGCATACCACTCACAACTATAAAGATGGAAGTGTTGTTGCCCCTAGTCTTCCACAACCTATACGGTTGACACCACAACAATTGGAAGAAAAAAGAGCAAAAAGGCTTTGTTACAGTTGTGATAGTAAATACACTAAAGGTCATAAGTGTGCTGAGAAGAAATTATTCTACATAAGATTGTGAAGAGGAAGAAGAAAATGAGCAAGAAAGGTCAAAAGAAGAGGATATACTCCAGGAACAAAGCCTAGATGAAGAACAAATGAATCCGACGATATCTTGTAATGCATTGGCGGGAATTACCACTCCTCAAAGCATCAGGATAGAAGGACAAATCAAGAAGAAAAAGGTAATAGTGTTGATTGATTCAGGAAGTACCCACAATTTTATTCATTGTAAGGTAGCAAAGAATTGAATTGCTTCTTATATCCAGCACCAGAGTGTCAAGTGATGGTTGCAAATGGAGGAACAATAAATTGCTCTGGAAAGTGCCATAATATCAAGCTATCCATGGGAGAATATGTATTGACTAGCCCAATGCTTTCCATTCCAATGGGAGGTGCTGATGTTGTACTAGGATTCCAATGGCTACAATCCTTGGGTACAATAGCTTTAATTTTCAAGAACTTTTCATCAAATTTTCTACGGAAGGAAAGGAGGTTGAATTAAGGGGTATTGCAGGGAAACCAGGAAAGATAATCAGCTCTAATGGTATGACAAAGCTTCTAAAAAAGGAGCAAAGAGGTGTAATTGCACAATTATGTTTGCTAGATGTTTCCACGTTGGAATCATCTATTTCTCCAGATCTCCAAAAAGTCCTGGACAATCATTCCAAGGTATTTGAGACTCCCAAAGGTCTCCCACCTATGCGTGATCAAGATCATGCTATTCATCTGATTCCAGGAAGTGTTCCTCCAAACATCAGGCCGTACAGATATCCCTATGTCCAAAAGAGTGAAATTGAACATATGGTTGCAGAAATGCTAGAGGATGGTATAATTCAATCGAGTCAAAGTTCTTTCTCTGCTCCAGTAGTATTGGTGCAGAAGAAGGATGGATCATGACGCATGTGTCCAGATTATAGGGAGCTCAACAAGCTCACTATTAAAGATAAGTTCCCCATTCCTGTCATTGATGAATTGCATGGATCAATTTACTTCACCAAGTTGGATCTTCGTTCAGGATATCATCAA